>JAHZNB010000359.1:0-13527 GCA_027744295.1 Callyntrura guangdongensis | reverse complement strand
GTTAAGTATACTTTCAAACTAAGGCAACTTAGTCCATTACGAGAGAAATTGTCGTTGCTTTCTGTGTGAATATTGAGATGTTCCAAAAGAAAGGATGTTCATGGTATAAGACTACTTTGGAAGTACGGTAGAAATCGTTCTGCATGGATTCCACCACGTTGAACACCTACGTAATACAAACATATTACTACACTGACGATTCAAGTGCTGCTGTCGTTAGAGAAGTTTGCGTATATGTTTTACAGCAGCAGCCTATCATATTTCCGTTGGAGAAAACAGGTTAAGAAGAGGATAGAAGTGTGCACGCTTTCAATGTACCATTCCTTTTTGGCATCTGTCCTCATTCCACCATTATTGAAAATTGGAGAAAATCGAGGACGAAAGTTAACAGGAATTGTAATAAACGCACACATTTTTCGACCATATCATTTTGTGTAGCATGACATCCGAAAAAAATGGGAAAGGGGGTCAAGCAATATGCAATATGGCACTTAGCTCTGCTCTTAGCATCTCTACGTGCGTATTTTGAAATGAAAGAGATTCTACAATAAAACCAACGGGTTAATAATACTCGTGAAAGGTGCACTGTATCATCTTCATAATCTTCAGTTGACGCATACACGAGGAGGAAAATGTGTAACTTTATTCACAGCTGTCAGGTACCGTATGTCATGGCTTTAGTTTTAACACGACTTCTGTCAGAAAGTAGACCACTCTTTAATTAATAATTTTGTCTCTTTTTCCTCGAGGGTATGTTATCATGACACTACCAGACAAGACAGCTTACTTAATTTTTTAACCAATGGGTTAATAATACTCGTGAAAGGTGCACTGTATCATCTTCATAATCTTCAGTTGACGCATACACGAGGAGGAAAATGTGTAACTTTATTCGCAGCTGTCAGGTACCGTATGTCTTGGCTTTAGTTTTAACACGACTTCTGTCAGAAAGTAGACCCCTCTTTAATTAATAATTGTGTCCCTTTTTCCTCGAGGGTATGTTATCTTGACACTACCAGACAAGACAGCTTACTTAATTTTTCGACACCGGTCAAGCTGAAAATATATAAAAAATTAATTGAATGTCTCATGTAAATATTTATCCAGCATAGTTTTACCAGAGTAAACTTGAGTAAGCTCCTGACGTGAATAGCAAAATATAATATTTACCGTGTAAAACTACTTTTCAATAGAAAATTCAAGTATAACAATGATCAACATATAAATATCAAAAAACAACTCTAGCGCAATTTCGCTAAAAGGTTGTAAATTTAAATTTTTATTACTAGGTCTGCCCAAGTCAATACCATGGCTTGAGTCAATAGTTAATATATTAACATGAAATATGGCCAAATTTTATGCTGATTTTGGTACCATTCTTCATTAGTTAAACATGCTATGAAACTGGGTATCACTACAGGATAGATATTGCGTTTGCCAGACTTGTTCAAATACACTGTCTTTCCATCTTCTAATCTTCCATTTCATCATTATTGGAATCAACAATACAATATCCTTTCCAAATCTCTCAGCATCGATACCCAATGCTACTCAACAGTTCTGATTCGAGTTTACGCAAACAATTCATAATAATATGAATACTGAATGCGTTACATTCACACAAAAACAGTTTCGACAATATTATAATTAAAATGGTTCCATCATCTATGTAACTAAAAACGTTTTAAAGAAATTAAGTTTTCGTGTGCTTCCGTAAGCTTTTATGTTATATAACTGAGATTTTGCAATTATGGAATAACATAAAATACTCGGCACAAAAACACCTGTCAAATTATTTTAATATATATAAAGTAGTATGTGTAATTTCCATTTGGCAATCGCGTTTTCCAGAATAGTTTAACGCATGGCAGTAGGAACCGGGGGGATAAATCCTCCCCAAGAATTCAGAGATTTAAAATTAAGTAGATCGCAGGGCTTAAAATTTACCTATCATTACAGGATAAGACTATCCCCCTTGTCCCCCCTGTTCCTACAGCCCTGGTTAACGTAAAGTACATGATAAAAGTAATCTTTTAAATTACGACCTAAACAAAGTGTATTTTTTTCTCTCTGAAGCTTTCGTTATCACTTTATTACAATATTAAACCTGGGTGCCCGTCTACCATAACATTCACAAAACTAAAAATTTGCTTGCTGTTGCTGTATTCCGCGTTATTCTTGCTTTCATTTCTGTAAGCCGTGCCATTTTTGCTGACATAGCATTTTCATTCCCACCACTTACTTCTATCTGTACCTTGAGACAACTAGACGAAACACACATAATATTAAAAAAGCGTAGACATTTGTGAAGTAATCCAATTACCACTGAAGAGAGTATTTCTAATAACATGGAAAATTGCATCCTTGTGGGACAGTTAACTGAGCCTCTGGAAACATTGTAGATAGATATCAAACACCAGAATATGCATATCAGTACATGCTCGTATTCTCACGCTGTAAAACTACGTACATATTATTAATAAGCCGTTTGTGTGTATGTTTGTGTTGTGGTGTAGCGGTGGTAGTGCTGGTGTGATGTGGTATGATGGTTGTTTTGAAGAATGAATGTTAGCAAATGAATCCCGAAAATTGCACGCGTATAGATAAATATGTTTACAGTGGACCATGTGTGTACCTGATGGATACTTGGGGCTTACATTTACTTCCTGATAATATTACAGGAAACATTATCATATACCTACGTCTATTTTTCGTAAGTGTACGATAAGTGAACAAAATTATACTTTGAAAGGACCAAGAAGAAAGACTTCACGTCCTTCGTAAAACACAAACATACATGTATTTGCTGTGGCTTGAGCTACTTTCTCGCAGCTTTCCCCGTTTTTGGTTTGTTTTGCCAACTTCGGTACACAAAAAAGAGCGTTATACATTATAGGCTGAAAACACACAGAGAAAGCACGCAGTTTTCATATATTTCACAGCAACACTGAAAGAGAAAGGTAAAGAGAAAGTGTTATGACATCATTGAGTATTTCAGTACCTACAACTTAATTTTCCTATGTGCCTACCACTGCTAATGCAGGATACCAGAATAGAGGTGCTTTGTGGATCTGTTAGTACGCTTTATAGCTGTACCAAAAGCAAGCTAATGGAGCTTTTAAGGTTTACCTTTTATCATTCAAATAATGGCATATTATTATAATAATAAAAGGTTTCTCGGGAAAAGTTCCTTTTGTACTCGGCTGGGGAAAGTTATTCTTTCATTTGTGACAAAACTATGCCATTTTGAAATATAAAAGGGAAAGCTAACTGTTTAACAGGAACCAATGTACTGAATCCATTTCCCAAAACAAAGATTTCAGAAACCAACAATCTATGGTAGGGAGTTTTATCAGAGGTACGCCATTGCTAGTCCCACAGACACTCCTGAGTACGCCCTTTTTAACAAACAAAATTTAACTCACAGTCTGTGTTACCCTTAGTCAAAGATTTAGGTGGAACATTATTTGTAAAAAAAATGTTTATATCCACTTTGCCTTATTTATTGCCTTATACTTGCTTTATAGAGATTAGTTTGTTTGATGTAACGAAAAAAACTACGCGTGTACTCAGTAGCGAGTGCTGTTCTGTAAATACACCTAATATGAGCAAGATCTAGAGAACGTGAGAGTGTGCTGTCGTTAGAAATAACCTACATCAACTATTTTTGTGTGCATGTATCTTTCTGCTTTCTTTATTCTCATTTCTTCATCGACATCTGACTCTTGTATCATCCTCCCCAACATTGAAATATGGATACACTTTGTAAACAGTAAGTACTCGCATGCTATTGTCCACATCCAGTCACTAGTCTCGTTCGTGGCACACACACAAACATAGCTGCTGCTGGAGTTTCAAGTGGTTACACTCTCGTGTGTAATATGTGCAGACGGCGGGTTACTAAGAAGGGTGCATGAACACAAGCAATTTCATCACGAATGCACATTTGAGCCCGAAATCCTCGCTCAGCTAAACTAATGGCAAAGCATCCAGAATGAAAATGAAGTATCATAATGATATGTGATGCCGACAAAATGTATTCAAACCGTTACACATCCCATCTGGGGTAGCGCGGCAGAGAGATCCGAATAGACAGTCACTCTCAGTCAGCCAACGATGAAGAAGAAGAAGAGAGAGATATTCTCTTGACATTTATTCGAGATTGCCTTAGCTTTTTCTAATATTTCAGTGTCGTGCCACTCGTTGGAGTCATTTTTATTCGAGTATTAGCAGTTTATCTACGTGGGTAATAGCACATATCAAAACACTAACTCGCGAATTCTTCTTTATATTTGTACTTTCTCGCCCCGTTAATATTATCAAATATCGTCTACACACAAAAATGATACTATTTTTTCTATTTAATACGTTTTATATCAGGTTTCCCATGTGTCGTACGCGAATATTGAGTCTACATTTTCTACGCGTCTGTATACGATAGCCTTCTGTCCGTTATGCCGTTACAAACATTGTGTGTAATACAATCCTAATAGAAATTGCAAGTTGGATGAAAGGCATTGATGAAACCTAAAACTCACACGTCTCTGGATTTTTCTCTCTCGACAATCCCTTTTATTTTTCCATCCTCTCTATTTTGTCCGCACTCGCACTGTAAACGTCAGTATTGCTTTAGCAGATAGGCTTCATGTAACTAAACTTGAGACGGAATGGCGTGTGATTTTCTGTTTTTCTCTTTTTTCTCTTACCCAACTACGGAATGGTAGCCTTACTACTCAGTCAGCTTTCTTTCGTTACTTTATTATTGTCATTATGATGCTTGTTCAGAAAAGAAAACTAACAGTCCGTCAACCTCCTCACCGTAGAATGTAGAAGCACATCCCTGTTCCCCCACCACACCACTACCCCACACCATACTCTTTGGAATTGGCTAAAGATAGAAGAGTAAGTCAAAAAACCAAGTTTACCAACGGATGAGACGGGAAAAGAATGGAATGGCACAGCAAGTTGTTGTTATTACTGTAGCTTGCACGTTGCCAGTTTCCAAAACCAACTCTGTTTCTAACGGTCTCGTTATAAATTCTTCCGCCTGTGGATATACATATATAGGTAACTGTCTATACAAACACACACACACACACGCAGTTGCAAAATACCCTTATTATTGGCACACACATTGAAAACATGAAGAAATTGCTACACATAAATGCCATTACTAAGGAGGCAACATACAAACCAGCAGACGATGAAGTTGACCATAAACCTGGCATAAGGAACGAAGCGTCCCTATGAATTTATACAATAAAACCAGCGATGGTAAATCGGTGAAAAAAGTAGCCGGCGATAGTAATTAGTGGTAAGCATAGCCCCATTTCTGCAAACATTACGTCATTCCTGTCATTATTACATAGTGGATGTTAATGACGATGATGGACGTCCTTATCATTTTGCGTTGTTTACCGAAAACCCCATCGATATCAAAGTAAACGTTCCAGTGTTATGAGCGAATCAATTTTACCATTTTGAAACTTTGACGCCCCATCTGGGCCACAAGAGGTCCACCAATCTGACTCAAAAATGGCCCAACGTCATATCAGAAAAAGGGGCGACGGACGGCTGGACAGACACGGGTGAACGAATCCAATAAGTACCCTGGTCGATACTCTCCCGGCTACTTAATAATACGTACTAGAGAACATCTCTCTACGTTTGAATGCCACGATAAAGTTGTATTACGAGACGGTCTAAATTTTGGTTGTATTTAAAAAAAATACATTCTAGCGCTTGCTGTGCTTCTCTCTTTTGTTACGTAGGTTGATGGAGTAGGAGTATTTCTCTGAAAGGGAAAGAAAACAGCACAAGGAAAAACAAAAACAAACAATACAAAAAGAAAGTCGTGTCGTTGTAGAAATGTTTGTATTTTTATGATGATGTACGTACACAAACCCATTTTTAAAAAAGAAGAGAGACACGCTGATAGTAGAAATAGTGGCATGTTGTGCACTGCTGTATGCGCATCAATACATCAGATAGACATATCAAGATACTTTGTGTGGGTCGTAGTGGTAATTTTAGTAGATGTACGGTGTTAGGTGTTTTTGTACGTGTCATGTGTTCACAATATCAAGTTGAGAAAGATTGCTGGAGAAAAGATACAAAAGAAGGAAAAGTACAAAGTGTGGATTGAGTCTTAGAAAGAGGGGAAAAGAGAGATTTCGAACAAGGAGGCATGTCAGTTTGATGTTATTTAACAGGAGAGCGCCCCATTTACGGTACAATGTACAACGGGTGGCTTTGTATCCAAAATGTTTTTGAAACTATAAAAACGGTGGCAACTCAATACCTACTTGTATGATAAGTAGTTTGTTTTACGGGGGCGTAGGTATATAGAGTTATTCAGAGTTTTCCAAGAAGCAGAATAATACAGCAGCGGGTGTGCTTGTACTTTCGACTACAACAGTCAGTCAGTTGTAGACAAAAGTGTATTAGCAGAGTGGCAAAAAAAACATGTTATGTGAGTACGTTATATCTATGTGGTACACTAAGAACGTTTTCTTATCTGCGAACTTATCTTACCTTCTTTTCTCAGAAAAAGTATGGGATATTTTAGCAAGCAACGCCAAAACGCTTGGTACCTATGTATTGTATTGTTGGCCGGGTGGATACATTATTGTTAGTCGCTCATAAGTTGGAAGTGTGGTGATGAGACATTCCACCAGCTGGGAAATGCATCATCGTTATTTTTTTTATTTGAATTCTCTTGTGTAAGTGGTAGGTACATATATATAGACATAAATCTCCCTATCTCATCCCATTATAAAAAATAAGCAGAAAAAATAACTTGTAGTAAAAAATGTGTTTATTTCTTTTTTCATATCATTTTTTCATCGCCTCAAATTTTTCCACTCTCTCTTTCCCCAATGCTGTCTTTACCAGTGACGCAGCAGGAGCACTATATGCCGCTAGGTATCTATACACTCATTGCTTTTACTTTCCCATCTTCTTTAGACGATTTTTTACGCTGCTTCCTTTCACCTTTTTATGATTTTACCTTTCCTTTGCCAAAACAGCAGAAACGAAACTGAAATGGAAAACTTTTTTTCCTCTGATGGCTTAGTTTACTTTGCAAAACTCTTTCCTCTGCTCTCTCTCTCCGAGTTATTGCTTTTACTTGGGAAAATTTGTTGTGATACGAAACGTAAGTACATTCCTACTTTTGATGAAAACAGAAACATTATTGGAATCGGAGTTTCATATTTGGGAAAAGAAAAGAAAGCGTAGAAAAAATAACAACAGGGGGAAACTTTTCGTTTTATTCCCTAAGTCGAACCCGAATACCCGACATTTGGATAGGCATAAAAGCATTCACAACAGAGAACGTGCCTACGCAGTCAGTATATTGGTACTGATGCATAATGGCAACATAATAAATGTATAAATTCTTCGGTAGCAAAATTCCTCTCTCTCTTTCTTGCCGTTGTTGCTCATCATCCAATGAAGTAACTTTATTGTGCATGTTCTTCGAAGCATAGCTAATGTTATGACTTACCGAGTCACAGCGGTTATAGTGTGGGCGCTTCTTTTCTTACTTATACTTTCATTTTCTTTGGTGACATAGGTATATTTAGACTAAATGGCAATGTTCTTCGTCGGATATGGGAACGATAATCATAAAAATAGTCGTAGTTGTACTTCTCTTGTGTTCTATATCATAGTTCTGCATACATGAAGATAAAGATACAGGAAAAGTAAATTTTTGATTTTGTCGACAAAATTGACTTTACAAAAGTTGAACGAAACGAAATTTTTTAAAACTTTTATTCGAGTAATTTTCCTTTACGCGGTGGTGAGAATGTAGCACTCCCACTCAAAGCGAAACACTGTAAGCATGTTTCGAGTTATTCATGCGTGAAAAAATGTGTGCGGTAAAAAAGTAGTGGGTTGTAATACATATTGTACGTTTGCATAAAATATATTATGGAAGGACTCATAACCGGTACCCGCATCTGAGTTCTGTCCGAATGCCACGCGATCGTACAAACGCAAAGAGTCCATATGTCTCCCTACATACTTTTGTATTTATAATGCGTGGTTAAATAATTTGGTGTAAACCGGTATATGTCATGCACAAGTAATGTAAACTTCAAAAGAGGTGAAAGGACGTAGTTGTGGGAGATACTTGGAAGAGAATAGGGACTTGCCATTTCTTTACAGGGAAAAAACTTTTTTCCATACGAAACTCGTAAATTGCATAAAGAGATAGCGAATTCAAAGTTGGATAACATACCATTTCTGTAGCGTTTTTCACTGTCTCTCTCTCACTCTCGCTCTGTCTCTGGAAGTATTTTTTTCTCTCTCTTCCTGAACTCAGTTTCCCAAGTCTGATAAAGTTTGCGAAGGCATAAGATTAGGCTTTTTTGTCAACATGCCAGCCATGTTTGCTCAGTAGTAGTAGTAGAAGTAGTAGTAGGAGAGTAGTTCAGGTACGAAGTAAGAGGAGTAGTAGTAGATCTCCCTGCATAATCTGTAATTTGAACAATTATGGAAGATATTCGTGGGGAAAATGCCAAAATATTTAACCCAAGAGGAGGAACAATAAAACTTGTATGAAGGTAAGCATAATCAGCAGTCGGTGTAGTTATAGGAAAAGTTAAAAGAAGGGGAAAAAGTGTGTTTTGGGTTGGCAAGTTGTCGGCAGTTTAATCGGAATGAGGAGAGAGGGAGAGAGAAAAAAACTAAATAAATAGATGCATTAGTTGATGTAGAGAGGTGTTTCCTGTGACCTATTTTTTCTTTGGGGAATAAGCTTGTTATTAATATACTTCAGATTCTCATAGGTAGGCAATGCATTTTAAGTCAAAAAAAAAATTTGCTGTAATTTCAAATTTTCACACAGGTCATTTTATACAGTATAATTTATGGATGACACTTGTCAAGAGAGGGCGAGAGAGGAGGAGAGAGTGAAAAGTATTAGTTATAGTTTAATTACGTGATACGGTTGAAGGGTACTGTACAAAGTTGGATCCACACATTTTTTCTTCGTTTTTTTAGTAAGAAAAGATTTTTAAAACGCTGTCAGCTAATGTTTTTTCATGCCTTAATTTTGAGTATAAGGAATGGAGAATTAATGAAAGTAAAGCGTAAAGCAGCGGTGTATACATGTATTCACTTGAAAGCGTTGAACTCCTGGATTCTGCACGAATAACTTTATCCTCTAGAGAAAGTTTTCTTTTCATCCTCCCTTGTCCACATGCAAGAGAGTAGTGTGGAGTAAAGGCGAGAGGGAGAGAGCACCAAATCCTTTTTGTTAGGTACTGCTTGTACGCGACCCGATCCATGGTTTTGACATTGCTCGATAAATTACGAATTGAAAATGAATAGTAGCCACGCATAAAACTCCGTTCGAAATGAAATGTTTCAGCATAGTTGAGTAATTTTGACCTGGTAATAAATCATTCCTCTGTGTTCCATATCATAAGCTGAGAACTTAACGCTATGGCTCTCCCATACAAGTAGTAGATCTGCATTTTTTCAATGTACAGGCGTTCAGACCCCTCCCATGTAGTTGTCGCAAGGCTGCTTCCATTCATATGTAGAAGTAGCAGCAAAAAATAAATCTGATCCAGGATTCACTTTTCCTGAATCTGCCAATAGATATTTAAATTAAGGACTCCGACTCCACTAACAACATGTATAAAGTCTACTTACGGAATTGACGTGGAAATGGAGAACTGAACCGCTTTAAATTTCAACGGCTTGTGATTACAAATCATAATTCCCATTTAACACAAAAATAAAAGTTTCCGAAAAACCAAAAATCGAACACTTTACACATTTCTCAATGAAACTTTATAGCCTGATGCATAGGGAAAGCACTGAGAAAAAGCTACGACCACAACCTAAATAAGCAGTACTACGTATTTATTACTACATGTTACAACAGTGATTTATACAAATGCAATGACAATAATTTTCAAAGGGAATAATGTCTAAGGCAGAAATTGCCACCATTATAGCGGCGGCACCAGCTTAACCGTTTCGGGCTACCCTCGTCCCGGTAATCATCGAATATGCAATGATTGTGCTGTCTGGAAAGCAAATCCATCTACAAAGTGCAGTAAGCGAGAGAGGGATAGAGAGAATAAAAGCCAGCAAAAAAGTAACGTGAACGGAAGGAAAAAAGTTTAATAATTTTTGCAGATGCACGAGTAAAGGGTAAAGAATTGCCCACTAAAAATGAAGCTAACTCAGCACTTTTTAAAAACATTTTTTTTTTCTGTGGAAAACAGTGAAATTGGTAAAAGTACGTGTGGTTGTTGAAATGATTCAGATATTCCTTGACAATGTGAGAGGGAGAGTAATACTATATAAGCGCGTTCCGCAAATCCCTTTATAGCAGTGTCAGAAACAGAAATGGTTATTGTTTTGAATCAAGGCAGTAGAACAACGTATGAAAATGCTTTTTTATCATGCTGCCGCCGCTGCTCATATGCATGCCGTAAAAACGAATCGATATGTCTACTTTAAGTGCACTTTTTCACGTACCATATTTTCTCTTTTCAATGGGCCTATCACGTTTGTGGCTACACCGACATGATGCCAGTTGAGGATTAGGCTTCACAACAGAAAACTTCTCCTTGGGGAAAATGATTACAGCGCATACATTACATTTGTGTGGTTCTCAGATAAGCCCCGCTGGTCCAGCACTAAAATTCTCCAATCTACGATTAAGATTCTCATCAACGATATGATAATGAATCTATGTCAGTTACACAACGAAACAGAAATATGGCCGACATGTTCAATTTTTCAGAACACAAGCGTTTCCCATTTTGCACATTTAGTTTTGGGTACCTCAAAAAATAGCACTGTTGCTTATTTCATTTGTATAAGTAATTGAGACGAAAAGGTGAAATACGGGAAATCCCGCTTCCTGTAAGTAGGCTAAATAAACTCTACAATTCTTCTACATTTTAAAAGAACTTATTTTTCCGCGCAATAGCGTTTCCAATACACTACTTTTCCGACTGTTTCTTTTTCGGGTACCCAACCCTTCTTCTTTGCCGCCGTAAAATATACTGCTTTAAAGTCATTGTCCGATGAAAATGAGGGAAATGAGATTGAGCCACTATTCAATATGCTCTTTGATGATGATAATGTCAGACAGACTCCATGTATCTCGTTCAGACAAAGGGGTCAGACTCATTCCATGTTCTGCAAAAGTAAATGTGTGCATGTTGTTTATGTTCCCCATATGTAGTTTTGGCCTACGGCTATAAATGTCCACATTAAATATTACCGACCTCCTAACTCGTCGGTTTCGAGGAGGAAACAAGCGTTATAAAGAATCACTGCCGTCATCGTACACACACGGTAACTTTGGTTATGTTCCGTTCTCTAATAGCATAGTTTTTTTGCTCACCCTCACCGGCACCAGCACACTTACAACAAACTACCTATCCATACCACTAAACTGCTAGTTTACAAAAACTAATACTTGTGCTACTGCTGCTACTCTTTCGTTTTACATTTACAACTAGTAACTGCCAACTGCAGAAGGAGTGGTGGCGGCAGCAGCAACTTGCTAAAAACGTCCTCTTTCCGCACAAGAAGAAATATTCTGTAAGTCGGTACAACTCTCTAGAGATTTTGGATAATGTACCTACATACACACTATGTGCGTGCGTTACCGTTACTACTTTGTTTTATAACTGCCATGTAATATTGTTGTTTCAGAGAAAGCGGAAGGGAGTGAATAGAAATTGAAAACAGCAATGCTCAATGCAACATTAGGTCACATATCTTCTTTCGTCTGAAAAAAGTGTTACCCATACTGTTCTTCTACCTGCAACCATTTCATTCAGTTACTTACGTAGATTTAGTCGATAAATTAGATAAAAGGGTAATCAGAGCGGATGGCTTGTGAAATAGGGGAAACAGCGAGACTATATAAAATCTTGTCAAATTTCACCTTTCAGGCCACAAACATTGTGTACCATTTTAACCTAACAATAAATAAATAGCCACTACAGCTGTGTGTATGTTTTTGGGTGGGTATGGGGTACTTACTGAAAATATATGGGGTATTATATCTTCTTTTCCAAAGTTGAAAGTGAAATAAGTGGGCCATCCTGGTTGATTGTGGAAAAAGGTGGAGGATTTTTTAAAAAAAAAAAAACATTACCAATATAAATTCAAAAAGAAAAGTGAAAGTACGAAACCCAACACAAATGGACAAGTTGTCTAACACAAGGACAGCTGGAAACGAAAAGTTTTTGTACAGTAGAAAGCATAGAGATAGGGTGAAACTGTTTTACACCAAGTTAGTTAAAGTTTTACGCGCCTGGAAATATTAATCTCACAAGTGAGCCTGTTTATCTTTTTCGGGAATGGTAAAATCGTACATATGATAATTGTGGAGGCAAGTATACGTTTGCACACAATGAGAAAACAAGTGGGGGAGAGAGAATAGACAAAACTTTTAAAAGTCTCCAGAGTGACTCCAAAGGAGACGAGGGGGTAGAGAGAAAGGGAGAAACTTTTATTATGTCAACTATTAATGTCAACTTCCAAAACTTACGTTTTAGTGTTACCTTTTTTAAGATTTTTTTTGTTTTCTTTTCAGGAACTTCATTAGGTTTTTACTTGTGTTTTAATATAGTTTACTGCAGAAAATGCTACTACGTTCTTGCATGTTGTATACCCTGCCCACCAACCTAGCACTCCACAAGCCCAACTTTTTGTCTATAAATCCCTCCGTTATTTATATAAGCCGTAAGATTTCCTCTAGAAATACATAAACCTTTGGTTTGCTGTTTTGTAGTTAGTCGTTTCTGCTTTCCCCTTGGTTTTGCGAAAAATTGGGTCGTTGTAAACCTAAAAAGATACTCGAGTAGAAGGGAGAGAGAAAAAAATGTTGAAATTTTCTTCACTCGTCATGTATTTATTTATGCTCTTATGAAACTTGCTGCCTGCCTCTTGCTTTTTTTATTGCTTTCCTTTTTTTCCGGCGCTCTCTCCCACACACACACATACACAGAGCTCGTTTGAGATATTTTCTATATTAAATGCATATATTCATTTACTACTTTTATTTTGATTCACAATGAAGATATATTTTTTGTGCGAAACGTGAAGAGTGGGAGCGTCACAAAGTTATGGCACTACCACCACCAGTGCTAGTGATGTTTGAGGTTGAAGCCACGGTAGTATCACTTTATACCATCATCTTGAGTACCTATACAAAGTCGAACGTTGTCAGTGTGTGTATCTATTCACATTCAAAAGAGGCAACCGGCTGGAGCACACTTTTTTTCTGCAAAGTAATAAAGAACACAAGGAGTGGAAAATGGAAGCAAAAGAAGAGAGATAGCAGTAAGAAAGTGTGTGTGTGAAAGAGAGAGAGAGAAAGCGCAAAAAAGACAGCAAGGCAGTTGTTCCGTTTTTTTCTGTTTCATTCAGAATTCAGATCAGTATCATCCTTTTTGTATATATAAAAACATGAAGATCACTCACGTTAGTCGGTTGCTTTACGATGTCAGGACCTTTTCTTTTTTATATATAAAAAAA
>JAHZNB010000358.1:0-17854 GCA_027744295.1 Callyntrura guangdongensis | reverse complement strand
AACTTCAGGAGGAGAAAGAAGACGCTCTTCCTTCAAACCGCGAAAAGAACTTTGGAACGCATTATTGGAAGAAGGCAAAAGAAACCCTTATTTCTACCGGCAGCATCCTCCTGTTACTAAACAACAATGTCATGTAACGTTATTTTTTCTCTGTCTTGCAAATATACCTATAAGAGATTATATAAAAAGTTTTCTAGTTTTCTAGTTTTCTAAATGAGTAGTCAGCAACAACAACAGTCTTGATAGAAGTAGTAGTACAGCATTATCAACACCACTTCCACCGCCGCCAGATTATCAGCAGAACCAGCAGCAGTGGTCTTTGCCGCACGCGCACTTGCTTGACTTCAATGCAGTAGTAGTGTTGGTACTGGCTGGTTATACTGGTCGTGGTTTTCTCGTAATAATGGAGCTAGTTGTAGTTGTGGCAACACTTCACTCGTATGTAACAAACGCTGCTGTGAGTGCTGTTGGCTGTGTAGTGGCGGTAACGATTCCTTGGCATGGTATCCCCACTCTGCATAGAAATGCACGAGTAAGGTTGAGAAACGCTGGCAAACATTCCCTGGTAGTGGACACTGACACAACAGCAGTCTTAAAAGTCTTCTTGGGCTTCTCGCCTAGAAACATAATAATGAAACATTGTCTGCTCTCGTCTTCTTTTAAACTTATCAGTCGGTTGGTCGGTGGTGAAGGTGGTTGTAATGTAACATGTGTGCAGAGCAGGAAGGTATGCATGTATGGAGGTGTATCTAATAGAAATCTGAATTATTCAAATGTTGTTGAGTTGATGGTGGCGGTAGTGGTGGTGGTTGGTGGTGGTGTTCCTGTGACTGTTGTGAATTTGGTTGGTTGGCATGTGACTCGTTTCATTTGTCTTTCTTGTAGGAGTAGTTGTTACATACTTACAAGGTGTTGTAAATTGAAAAGACAAAAAAAGAGGAGAATTGTGTGTTGTTTTTGAGAAATAGTTTTTGTTGACGGGAAGGAGGAACAGGAAAAAGTAGGAAAGATTATGTAAAAAAGGAGCTTTTCACGTAAAATGTAGTACTAAGTTGTATCTATTTTCTTGTTATCAGTTCTATGAGGACAAACAAGAGCTGCTGCTGTTGATGCTGACGATACCGGCCAACTTTTTCGTGTGCATATCATTGATATGGAGTGTAATAAATAGTGGCTGTTGAATAAATTGATCTGTCGTCCTGATACGTGAATCCGGTAAGCCAGGTAAGTAAAAAAACTTTTTTTTCTCCCGGTAGAGCCACAACTTATTACTTTGACAACGTATATCAACTTTGAAAGAGAAAATTGAAAAAAAAAATCAAAATATACTGGTAGGCGCTGATAAAACAAATAATGGAATAAGGAGATCCTTTTTGCTCACCCCCGGGCAAATCCCTCCCCAATATTGTTACATACTATTATCTATCCATTATCTAGTCGCTTTGTCATTGTTCCCGATAAATTCGGTGACGTATAAAAACCATTTTTTGACTGTGGTCGCTGAAGAAGGAAAAATGAAAATGAATACATGAGAGGGGATCGATAGGTGAAAAGATCGATAGATGAAAAAAAAATGAAGTAAGAGACCGGGAAAAGCCCTGACATGCAAACTGTTTTACCAGCAGACAATTGAGCCCGACTGTTGTTGCTACACTGACAGGGACAGTGTTGTTATTGTTGCAACCGAGCAAATTCCACTTCAACTTCATTTTTACTCTTCCTTCCTTCGTTTTGACTGACTACTTTCATTTCCTACTCACAGTCGCACAGTCATCATGTCAGATTTTATCTAGACGGGAGGAGGAACACAATGACAATATTGGAAATCTGATTTGAGTAAGGAGAGGTACCGTGTGATGTTGGCTCCTCATCCTTGTTGACATTTCACAGGGAACAACAACAGCTAACAGAGAAGACAAAGTATGTACAAGCAACATATGTTGTAGATAGCCTGGTGCTATTCCCGCAGATATTTACTTTCCAAACAAGCCAAATTACCTTTCGCGTCGGTGAAGAGAGTCTGAATTTGTCGGCGTCTAGTTTGTTTGTAGTTTTCAGCATTCACTTGCAAGTTTATACGGTCATTTGCAGATTTACAGGCGAGAATACCATTTTGTCGTACCAGCACTAGCATGGTTTCTGCTATCTGTCCATATACCTAGAGCTTGTAAGTTGTAAGTATTGTCACCAGGGAAAAAGAGTGACCTATTGGCTTGACTTTCTTGTTCCAATTTCCCGATGATTGTAATGATAAAAAAAGTGAAATAAACGGAAGAGAAAAATGTGCCCTCGTGTACAGCTTATTTGCTGATAGTTGACAAAACATAATGCATTAGATTTAAGTATCCTGAGAACCCTTTATACTTTATCGTCATGTACATGACTATATATGAAATCGAGCATGTACATCACATCGAAAACACTGATCAGCATCATAGATTCATTCTCTGTTTTCTATTGTGATCAGAAAAAATTGCCGGGTTGTATGTACGAACCTCTGCCTATTTGATAAAAGAGAGAAAATCAACGTAAATAGTATTAAAGAATATAAAGCTTGCCACCAACAAAAATAATTGCTTTTAGCCTGTGCGAATGATGGAGCGGGTAGCAGGGAAAGGGTCAAACTAGACATGTTGCAAAATCAGACTGTCTGAAATGTAGCATGTCAATTTATTCTTTTCATCATATATTATCCTCTCCGGAAAACCCCACTTGGTTGTCAAATACATCATGTAGTGCAGTGCATTAGTTTTCCTATCTTCTCTCGTGCGCCTGGCGCTTGTACAAATCATACAAACAACAAAAAGAGAAAATGTGTACCTATTGATGTCTGGGGGGATAGTGATTGGCAATAGGATTGGGGTAGTTATATGTTTTAAGTATTAGCTGTTATATTCAAATCAGATCTGCATAATAATAAGTTTTCCTAAAATCTCCCAGTACACAACGCAGAAAGCTATGTAATGACAACACCAGTTGTAGTAAAAATCAAATATTGGAATATATACGTGTTAGCAACAACGATGCATCCGGCTTTGTCAATCGCCCAGCCAGATGCTAACTTGTTTAAGTTTCAAGACACCATTTTTGGGACGAAACCAAGCTTTGCCTAGTACCTGGTTAACATTTTTGGCGGTGAATATTTTGTGTTGTTTGTTATTATATTACTACTCCGCGTTGCCAACTAAGCCAAAGCGACTCCGTTGTTGTGACGGTACAATACAGTCACCCGAGTGATGCAAATGGTGATAACAAATGATTGTATTCCTTCGCCAATATTTGCTCGCTCACATAACACACCCGCGCGTATATATAGTTGATGTATTTTTTATACGTTGTTGTTAGGTAGGGTCCGCTTGAGTGAAACAAGAATCCAAGTAAAAGGGAAGCACAGTATTAAAAAAAAGTAAAAAAACGAATGAAGAAAGTGGCAAGTTAGCAAGAGAAACGGATAACACCCGACTGGACGTTTGCGTTTGAACGTGAAATAGTGTGTGCCCAAATGTTTGGTAAGCCTGCATGACGTGTGCGAACATACATACACTGTATGTACCTATACGATTGGACATGAATCGAGAAACCTCCTCGCCTCAATTTTTTGCCTCGTTTTAAAGCTTGAATTACTATTTACCATGTTACTCGTAAAATGTGTGTACATTAAAGCATCGTTCTCACAACGCAATGAAAGTCTGTAAATTTTTACAAATATTCACATCATATCCCTTTTTCAAGCAACAAAAAACGCTAAACACGGTTAATGGCATTGGCAAAAAATGTGGATGTATTTATATTTACTATACCTTTTACATTATTATCCAACTGGCTGGTTACTTTTACATGGCATTTCCACGATGCTTGTAATGTCAGCCAACCGTCAGTGCCTAAATGACGCTATCTCACGTTCACTCTTATGCTGAAAAAAGGAGGGAATCTGAAGCAGGGAATAAGTGCTTACTCGTCAGTTCAGTTTACATGCATGGGAAAGTGCGAGCGGTGGGCCTAAATATTAGTGAAAAGGTAAAAAAAAAGAAAAGAAATTAAAACCAGTGGAAGAAAGGGAAGTTGAGGCTGGTGCCTCAGCTGCATTAGCAACAACAAAAAATGACAAGCCACGTACAAACATTGGTTTTAGTTTGTTGGCAACAAACCGTGTAAAATTATAATGAAACCGAGCATATTATTACCGCAATTGTGCTTGCGTACAAACACATTTAATATTTTTTTCGTTTTTGCCACTTATAGCAATAATACATAATAATATTCCATGCAATTGCGATTGGTTTCGTTTGTGAATTTTTCCGGGATGGTTAACCATAACGTCGTACATTTTCTTGCTTGCTGTTATTATTATTTTTAATATTATTATTATTATTGCTATTATTGGTGTTGCGTGCAAAACTGTAGTGTTGGTACTGCTGATGTTTCCTCAACCCTCTCTCTCTCTCTCTCTCTCCCCTTTTTGCATGAAACCCTTGTTGCAAAAGGGGTGTTCCTGAGTGGTTCGTTGCATGGGCAGCAGTGGACACTCTGTTTCTATGTAACATGTTTGAACGTTCGAGTTCGGGTGTTGTAATTTTGTGTTGTTACTATATGACCCATCATGAAAGCATTATTGCATTCGTTTCACAATAGAACTACAAATTTTATGGCGAGCTATACGATGATGTTAAATAATGGAGTTGGTCCCACCTTTTACATTTTTAATGGTGAAGGTAGTAATAATAGCAACGCCAGCTCACCTCTTTAACCATGATCTATTATTGTGTTTTATACCTACATCCACACATGGCAGATCATACATACCACGCACGGGGAAAATGAATGAAGCAAAAGACTACAATATATTCCCAAATACTTTTCCCTAAAATGTTCTGACTCACTCGTTCTGCTCAAATACACCAGCAATGCAAAAAACCGGAATAAAGTGAAAAGTAATCAGTAATAATCAGAAGAAACCCGAAAATGTGTTTATCCGTTCGTTTAGCACACACCCATACATACACACACACATACTTAGTCAGTACACCACCACCAACTGTTAAGATTGCAAAAAAATGATAAAAAAGTGGAAATGCTATTTAAGTATAAACTAAACACAACGGCGGCGGCAAAATGCTGTGGTGGCTTTTCAACCGTAAACGTTTTAATGTCAGTAATTACAATGATTATACGAGCATCGTAAAATGGCACCCTATTCTGCGTGACTCACAACCTTCCTTCTCAGCTTCGCAGCAGTTTAAGAGCACATTAATTGGACAAACGAAAAATGAGTAATATGAAAAACCACAATTGACAGTCTCCTGGTGGCACTGTTCTCAAAAGAGTGGAAAAACGACTCCCGGGTTTCCCTTGAAGTGAACCACGTAATAGGGCGGTAGTAGTAGTCTTCGTTTTTGCAAGTGAATATAGCAGAAACTGGAGCGAACATCTACTTGACTGCACTTTGTGAGTGCATTTCTTTTCAAGTATTTACAACAAGGGTAAATAATGGCGACATTTGTAAGTTAGACACATGTCAAACGTACTCCATCAAAAAAAGGTTGACATTAATTATCAACATGATTTTAGTCAGCTTTGCACAGTGAATAAAACAGTGAATATTACAGCCATAATTGCTTTAGTCGTCATAACCGCAAATTCTGAATCAGGCTTTTATCGTTCATTGGAACTGACCAAAGATTTTAGTCAGGTTAGTGTAGTAGTAGTGAGGTATATGAAAGTACAGCGTTGAACGTTGTCAAATGTAGCGCTCTCGCAAACTCGTGCACTGCCAACATTATTGTATGAATGAACACAGTAAGGATTTTTTTCAAACCCTGTCTGTTTTAATGTTTCTCTGTCCGCCTATATATCTTCATCTGATAGAGTAATCGTGAACTTGGTTGCTTGCCGCATAATACCAGGCATTGTAGATAGGAAGTATTTTTATTACCCTTATAATACATATCTTGTGAGTCGTCTACATCATGAGTCTTCCTTTCACCTTTTCATATGACAACAACAAATGAGTGAAAAGGCTCCTTATGCTTGTCGTAAATTTGCCCATAAAGTCAAAATGAGTTGGTTGACTTTTACTGTCAAAAGCACGTAACGTGCTTTCAATTTTATTATGCATTATGATTTTTATACGACAAACAAATTGCCTTGTATTCTTGTGTAAATATCCAGCGTAGCTTGTACATTCCCGGGGAGTTTACAATTTAATTATTATTATTATTATTATCATGCTTACAGAACGTAAGCGTAGACGAGCGAAAGGAAAGAGGGACATTGAAAGTAATAATAAAAGTAATAGTCGTGGAAGCAATGGCATTTTTCTGGTAAATAAAGCAGCTTTGTGTACGAAGAAACACTCGCCTTCTCTAGAGAGTCAAGTGTTCAGTGGAAAGCATCAGTGTGTGGAGTGTGGTGTTGTTAACTTAGCAATTTAACGCGATGCCGGTGATGACGGTGCCGTTGTTTCCCGGGAATCAAACGCTTAAACTGTTATTGACATTTAGAAGCACGTCTTGTTGTTCATCCCGTGCTTTCGCAAACCCTTTTTGCCACGAGGTTTAGTGGGAGAAAGCGAAAAAAAAAGAATTGAGCAAGAGATAAGTAGTAGTTTTCGTAATGGCATTTTCTCGTTTCTCTTGTACAGCTAAGGGAAAGGTAAAAAAAGGAAAGTGGATGGGTAATCCTGGATACGGAAAATAAAGACAAAGACGAATGACTCATACAGTAAGCGTGCATTCTATAGGAGAGATGCTGTTGGGTGCGCTATAATGCCAAAAAAGGAAACAATGATACATGTTCACTGTGACGCCATGTACACGCGTGCTTGCACATACCATAGTGAATTAAATAGTTTTGTTGTGTATCCTTCTCGCTTCTCGTTAAAATATTTTTTGGTTGTGTAAAGTTCAACTTCATTCCACTTCATGAGTGATTATTATTATTATTCTGGAATCTCTCTCTCTTCTTTTGTACCTCACGCTGCTGTGGAATTGGAGTCAGAGTATCTGCCGTGTGATAATACTAACAATAATAGTAAATATAGTGTTAGTGGTAGTGTGGTAGTGATGCGAAATGATGACGATAATTATGGTTCGTTTGGTGGCAGCAGCACAGTGGTAAAATCACTGGGATTGCGAAAGGCTTTTTATTGTTTGTACAAAGACACGCCAAGATTTTTCCTCTGTTTTCCTAGAGCATTCTTCTGTGAAAATTTACAGAAGGCTCAGAGGATTGCTGTCGTTGTGGGAGCGTGTGCAAAAAACGATTCTATTAACTTCTACTCTACACTACTCTCTCTCCCTCACACACACACACACACACTCTCATCGCCTTTGCTACGAGCATGTAAATTTTATTTTTAAAGTGTAAAACTAATGATATTTTTTGCGTCTACACGATGACTACTGCCACTGAAATATAAGGGAAATGATAGTGTTGTACAACAGTATCGTTAATATGTCAATCAACGTTTGATTATGCATAATAAATATATCAAAATCTTTAAAATATGATGTACACGAAAATAAGGAGATGAGGATTTGGATAGCGGTTGTTGTGTAACTGGTCGTCAAATAGATAATGTGCCCATTCCATAGAAGTAGGAGATAGATAAGAAAATGTGCATGTACTTTTATTTATCTGTGGAGACCCTTCTCTTGTTGCTGCTTCTGGTGCTTCTCTAATCCCGATTCTTCTTCGTCTTCAGAGATGATGATAATGCCGTGCCTATAAATTTCCCCATTGCCTCTTCTACTGATAACAGGGAATGTTACAGCAATAGCGGAGCAGCATAAGCTACAGATTTTTTTTCTGTCGTTACTCCGGCATTTTGTTACACGGTATATTTCTGGGCGAGAGAGAGAGAGAGAGAGAGAAAGAGAGGTGGAGGTATTTTTCTTTCTCTTGTAATATTACACTTTGTTTACTTACTCGAAAGAACAGATAGAGAGACCCGGAGTAAGATTACTTTTTTTGCTTATGTTTGCATACTGAATTAATTTATTTTCTATAAATTCATGGAGGTTAATAATAATACTGACGTGAAATGTAATGTAATATTTGTGTTCGTGTAGGTAAAATGGTAGTCTGTACAGGCGAGAGAGAGAGAGAAACGTGTAAAAATATTATAAGCCCTGAGAGAGATGTTTGCATGCATGCACTACTTATTGCAAAGCTCTGCTGCTTAGCTTGTTTCTTAGCCGTATTACGTTACACACGTATTTACTCTACATGCAGAAACATTGTAGGCGGTGGCGAAAGAATCCAAAGGGTGGGACAATCCAACATACAGCAGTGATAGTGAAGATAGTTCATGCACGTTACTCAAATTATATGTATATACGAACTATATACCTAAGTACATTTATATTTTTGGCAAATTTCCCCCCTTTGGAGAATGCTGTTTCTCGGAGGGGTTCGTGTGCCGATTTCTTGGCGCCAGGCTAGCCACCTCATTCTGTTGGAGTAAGGCATGCCCCTAAAGTTTTTTGTAAGGTTGCAAGAGAGGAAAAAATAGAGGCTCAGCAATAATCATACACGTACCTAATAGTAATAATAATAACAGTGTATAAGTGTATTATACGACGTAACAGTTGCAGCTTCACAAGAACCAACAACAACGACAGCTTTTTAGGCTGTGTGTGTGTGTGTGTGTGTGTGTGGCTTCCACACACACAACTTGCATTTCTACATAATATACGGGAATGTGTACAGCTGTTGGCAAAGTTATCAGAACAAGCAAGAGAGCAGACGGGCTAAAAAAGAGTTTTCCCAAGCACAAACAAACTGCCTGAACAAACGCCGAGCAACGAAGCGCTTTTTTTGCCAGTTCTCTCTCGCTTCGCATACTTTCATTAGAGTAAGCAGCAATGCTGGTGGTAATGGTGGCATTCCCGATCTTATGTTACTTACGTGGAAAAGGCGACCAACTAAAAAAGTAAATGATACGATTACATTGTTGTATGTGTACAATGCATGTACGCTGTAGTACACACGCGTAATAGGACTAGAATTTCTCCATTTATCTTTTATTTATGTACAGATTCACATGAAAAGTACTGAAAAAACTGTACAAGCCTAGCCACAGTGGTGACTAGTTGTACTGCTGCTGCTATCGCTTGTGCTGCTGTTGTGAGTGTTCCTGGGGATGTCAGGCGATTCGCATTTGCAAATGCTGCTGGTTCAGGTTCTTTTGCTGGTGCCATTTAGGCTTGATATCTGAAAAGTACAACGAACCAGAAAGAGTTTCTTGAAGCTCTGTTCTGTGTAACTGTGTAACCAGCAAGAGAGAGAGAGAGCTATGCTTCTTTTTTTGGTTGTGTGTGTGTGAACGCTGCGGTGCTGCTAGTCTTCTCTGCTTCTTTGGCTGTTGTTATTATTATCATCAAAGCGAATTTTACAACAACGCGAGTCAAGACAAAATGCCTGACTACATACACACGAACCTACACGTACATATTCGTTTCACAGGAACCAGCCTGCATACTGCATACCACTCACTAAACTCTCAGTTTCGAGATGGCGAAACAAACCTTCCAAAACGGAGTGAATACAAGTAGGACTGGTAAGCATTATTATCATTCTCGTCATGTGTTGGTAATGTGGTGAACCATCGCTGCTGCTGCTCTCAGTCAGTGTCTCTGTTTGCTCCTCTAGCATTGCAAGGTAACCACTACCACCACCAGAGAAGCTTTTTATAATACAATACTCGAGTGGCAAAGCCTGTACCTGTATGTGTGTATGTGTAACAAGAACCCCGTGTTCGTAT
This sequence comes from Callyntrura guangdongensis, assembly GCA_027744295.1. Classification (NCBI taxonomy): domain Eukaryota; kingdom Metazoa; phylum Arthropoda; class Collembola; order Entomobryomorpha; family Paronellidae; genus Callyntrura; species Callyntrura guangdongensis. The sequence continues at coordinate 8,091 of JAHZNB010000358.1, read as the reverse complement.
CACTCTTCTCGCTCACCAGAAGAGTGAACCAAGCCGAGGCTACACAGCGTCCGGAGTGATACTCACGCACTTGACTTGGTCGCAACCAGGCGTGTTTTTATCTCTCTCAGCTCAGCTCCTGTAACTTTATTCTCTCGCTCTTGAACTCACACCAGCAGTCGTTCCGAGAAGTTTACCAAGTTGAGGTGGTGAAGACGAAGCTCTCTCTCACTCTCTCCCTATCCTTCATCCTTATTTCCGTAACTCCTCTGGCACATACTACTTTACTTCGTGTCTGCTGCAGCTAGTAGAGTGAAACCACTTCGTCTTTCGTGCTCGTCGTCGTTTTCGTTCTTACTTTACCTAATTGTCGTTTTGTATTTTTCTTGACTTGCCGTCGGAAAGAAAAGTGTGAGTGTGTGTGTACTTGTGTGTGTGAGTCCCAAGAACAACATCACATTACACAACTGCACAGCTCTCTAGCTGTCATACAGTTACCTAGCGACTTTGACTTTTCTTCAGAGAAGGAGAAGGGAGTAAGTGAGCGAGAGCTTTTAAGCTGGTTGCTGCCCACTTGTCTCCCTTATTACTTTGCAAACTGAGATTCTGCTGCCGCTGCTTCGGGTACCTCTCGCGCGCTCTCTCCTTTCTGTCTTTTTTTTGATTGCTATTCTTCGAGTGAAATCTTACTACGCAGTAGAAAAAAAGTGCTTTTATTCGGAGAAATACGATAAAATTCTTAATATTAGCCCATTACGCCTGTTGTTCTTCGGAGGAAAAATCGTTATCCTTTTCTCCTTTTATTCAGTTATTCTTTCCTACACGCTTTTTGCAGTGGTGAGCAAATTTTCGTTGGCTGTGCTACTACCCCTGCGGCTGGCTGCTAGTTTGTGAAAAGTGAGTTATATTGCCCCAAACCGCGATACGTTTGGGAGTGCTAGTACATTATACGAGATTAGACGACTGTAGCCCCACGGGACAGAAAGGCTTTTTTTTACAAATAAACCAACGATTAAAAAATTCCTCGAAAAACACAAACCTTCCATTCAGTTTTTGTCTAAGGAGAAAACAATGGAAAATACGCAAATATTTTGTTTGCTGCCGTTGTTACAAAATTGCTACATAAATTCATACAAAATGTCTTTTCTTTTTGAAACTTTTCTTTCTTGTGTTACAATAGAGCCAAGTCTCTTTTGAAACAGTTCTTTTTATTTATATATCTTGCTTCTTCCTTTTCATCTGCCACTGGGTGTTTTGCTTACAAGGCTCTGGCGCTGAAGATACCGAAGATAGAAAAACTGAGTGAGCGTGTGCACTGTAATGTGTTTGACTGTGAGGAGTACGCCTTTTCGTGCCACGTCACTATACATTGACTTGACACATCGTTGCGATTTGGAGGGAAACACACTCTCATGATGATCATCATCGTGCTGTTGTTGTGTTGTAGAGGAGGAGGGGAGAACCTACTCAATGCTCGGCATCGTAGCTACCTAGCAAAGAGAAAATGTCATGGATTTTGTTAGTTGAGTGTCGACTGTTGAGCACTTCAGGTGCGCGTTTCGGTTGTTTTATTTATCCTCGCAGACAAGTGTGTTATTGCTATTCGTTCTAAGTTTTTATCTCAAATTTATTCTCTTTCGTGTGGTTTTTTTCTCAATTTTCCAAAAAACAACCATTTACTACTTTTCACAGGCATTTTAACCGAACTGTGTGCACTTTATCATCCTGCATATTATAAGTAAGGCCATATTTTTTACAGAGCGGCGGTGAAATAATAATTGCAAAGCAGGTTTTGAGTGCATTTAATTTTTCGACTTTGTTAATTGAAAAAGTAACACATTTAAAAATAAACCATGGCAGTATTTATACTTTTATTGCACATAAAACTCATTTATGATTTTCTTTTTCTTGTGTAGTATTGTCTAGGAAAAATCTTGTGGTCGCGGTGCTGGTGTTACAAAAATCTGGCGGAATGTTACTACTACTTGTACTGCAACTACTGGAGATATATCAATGCTGGAAAAAGAGAAGTAGAACATTATTCTTCTCTTGTTGGCCGATGTTTTAATTTTTTTTGCAAACTTTGCAAGAAAAAAACGGTGATTCTGCATAGGGGTGAGATTAGGACTTTGACGTTTAATATTCTTATCGTCAGTCTTTTTCTCTCTCCTATATCTGGCACCGAATCTCATCACACACAAATATGCAAACATAAGCTTACAAGAGCAAGAAAATACCATGCAATGGACGCTCTGTCAGTAGCACTGGGGCAATATGCTGAAACTTTAGCCGAACTGTCAAACCCTAGAGACATGTGAGCCCCACTGCAACTTGATCAGCAACAACTTGAGCCGCGGTAATGATGGTAGGAGGACTACTACAAATCTGTAAGTATCTAAAACCACTCTCATTCACTGTATCGTGCTCGTGAATCATATAAGCTGAGCAAGCAAGAGAGCACGCAAAAGTGGGCAAGCATATTCATCCTTCATATCCACTGTTATAAATTCGTAAGTTGACTAAAACGGCTCATTTTTATCATAAAATCTCACTCAAATTAACCTTTCTTATGTTTTATTTTTTTAATGCTATAAAGCAATTTTTGGATTTCTAAAAAAAGAAATAAAGTAAAAAGCGATTTAAAAAAAAAGTTACACTAACCACTGCGTATTTTGTGCAAAGTTTTATGGGTTTATATGCATTTCTGACAAATCAAAACTGAAAAAAAAAGTTTGGCCAAGTCCTTTTTTATTTGTTTTATTTTCTGACGCAATACTGTCCTGTCTGTCCGTCGATTCACCACCGTGCAGGCAAGCTGTCCAAGTACAGGGGAGGATAGCTTGCATGCTATTTTTTATCATTCCTGCACAACATTATGTTGATGATGATTATTATATTATTCTATAGCTCATTTACGTAAAGTATTTATCCACACGTAGAGAGTATTTACAGAAAAAAGGGAGATTCGACGGCGGTGGTGGTAGTGGAAACAGTAGTACAAGTATAGTTATGTAGCGAGAAAATAAACTACGTCGCTGGCGGTGGTTGATGTTGAGATGATGTTGGTAGAATTATTGTAGAACAGAATAGAGTTAGTGATCATGACGACGATGATGATGGTTGGGGCAATAGCATAAAGTATGCTATATAGCACGTCATCATCATCATGAAGCTCTATGTTTGGTTGTGTATGTGCTACTATGACTTTGTGTTATTGAGGTTATTGCGTCGTAAGAAAATTGTTATACAACTAGCACCACTTTTATGCATGGTATTTTTATATATTATCAACAATACAACAGTAAAATAGGCGAATAATAATAATAATATGGTGATGGTGATGATAGAAAAGAAGTAATAATAGTTGCAACAGTGGTAGTAGTAGTAGTAGCAAGCTTAGTAGCTGTCCTGTTTCGTATTACTGATAATAATAGGATGTTAGGCTTCCTTCTCTAAAACTGCAAATAAATTTTCCTGCATGTATCCATAATATATCCCTTCTTTCTTCCCCAGTTTTTGCGGTTTGTTGTTTTTCATGTTTATTTTTTTGCCAAAATTGATACAGATTATTTACATGTGCCGTGAAATTAGCTATTGCAAAAATACAGAGAAGACGAATGGATTTTTTTCCTTTCCCAGAAGCGAGATGGAAGCAAAGGTAGTAAATAGTGTAAATTCATGCAAATAAATAAGCATAACAAGTAGATGGAACGGTGTAGTAAATGGGAAGGTATGCATGTATTTCTGTTTTCATGAATTTTTTATCGCACATCTACCATTTCAATGGTTAGAAGATAGGAGTCTACGAGAACAAAATGCTTAAAACGTACGACTTCAGTTCGTAGAAAGTTTACGGTTATCGCTACGATGTCGAAAATGTCATGTGGGTGTACCCAGTCTATTTCAATTTTTTATCAGTTATCCAATTATTATCAACAAGGTGTTTTCATTCATAAACCCTGGAATGAAATGAATATCAACATATTACAGAAAAACTACTTTTAATGAATGCAAGCTATATAAAGTCGTTTTGCAGGCTTTGGAAAATGGAAATAAAACTCTTTTAACCATTCCTAGTATGATGCTTATGAAATGAGTTGTTTTATATGAGAAGTCATTCTAATAGAATATCACGGATCACCTGGCATGTCATCAAGGAGAAAGGGCACACTAAAACTCAGAAAAAAGATATCTTATGTATGACTTTTTACTTGGTGTAAAAGCAGACAGATGGAATATATTGCACATAAAACGCACTACGCGGAATGATGCTGCCATTTTTACAGTTTACTACGACGCTACCACAAATAGCCCGTTGTTTCCACAACAGGGATGAATGAAACGTTGGTGAAAATCCGAATTTCCAAAACAATCAATACAAATGCCACGACGCATAAAATGCACGGATTTTTGGGGCCTATCTCAATTTTTTATTATCTTTCCCCATTGTATTTACACGTTTCACTACTCCTGTATTTCATTACTGAAAGCCAGGAAAGAAAACTTGAGGCAAGAAGAAAGGGAACAACAACTATATCCTGAATTGATTTTCCATTCACCTGCAAAAATATCCCATGGGCACATCTTTTATTTTTGTCCGTTAATTCTTCTCCGACTCATAAATAATTCTCCGCGTGTGAGTAATAAAAAATCCCACCATGCTACACACGTATAGGTATGTAGTCGTCTGTGTATAAACATCTACAATCTCCACACATATTCAATAAGGACATAACAATCAAAATGTTCATAAAAAGAACTCTCTTTTCTGGCGCTTTGGCAAATGATGCGTCACTTTTTCCTCTAGCAGTTATGAATTCCGAGAAGAATTGTTCCGTTGATGATGTTTGATGATGATTGAGCATGGAGGGAAAGCAACTACTTGAGCGGCCACTCACAAGCACGGATTTTGCAAAAAATGCTTGTTGGTCAGCGAACCAAACAAAACCACTTTGGTCAAATGACCATTACCACCACTGCTACATAATCTCTTTACATGCGTGGAGGATCCAACCAAACTGATATGGACGAGGATGATGATGATCGTGATGATAATGATGACAGTAAAAATGGCAAGCCACCCCAACTAGAAAAGCAGCAAGCAAACTAGGTAAGGCAAGGAGCGAAAAAAAGAGGCATAATAAATATATTATGTAAAATATGATTCCTCTAAACATGAACACCCATCCATCCATACATTCATGCAGAGATAAGAAGCAAGACAGTCAGAGAGAGGTAGGTAGATGATGATAGTAGTAAGTAGTAATAGAACGAGTGCAAAAATGCTTTTGCATAACGCAGAAAAAATTGGCCGTTGACGGACTTTGGATTTTTTTTCGTTGAGTGGTGAATAATAATGGGAGTCTGGGTCCTGTGCATAAAGAACGTAACGCAAAAAATGAGAATTTTTGGACAACCCAGGGTTGTCCACAAAATATCGATGCCCCCCACCCCCTGATGTCACGTCACATCCCTATATGTAGGTATTGCACAAAGAATTAAAGGTATACGAAAGATTTTATGTTCGTCAAAAATTAATTTACCCCATTCATGCATCTATATTCCGGAAGCTGAGAACATGGGGAGTTCGGTAAGGTACATAAAGCTGACCTTTGACCACCTAAGGGTAATCGCCCCCTGGGGTAAATTTAAAATTTACTTTAATATCTAAATATTACATCGGATAGAGCATGTTGAATACTACAGGTGTACCAAATTTCATGCATTTTAATTAATCCTGTGGCGAATGGCGCTACTTTTGATTTGAAGACAAGGTGTTGAACTCGAGTTGTTCGAAATGGTGCAGCTAGAAGCAGAATTTTTTGACTTAGTAATACTCAAGACTTAAATAAACATTTAAAAAAAGATTCAGCACGGGAAAGGCCGGGATACGAGAGATAATTAACATTTAAATATAGCTATTTCTTACATATATAAAAAATAGTATAGTATAAAAAATAAGGGCGCACCACATTTTGTTGCGGCACACATATAGGTGAGTAGTGAATAAATAAAAAACAAGTTTTCGAGTTTCCGACTGAAACTCGATACATAGGGGTAATCGACCACGTAATTTCAAATAATTTTTCAGTTTAACCCCAAATGCACACCTGATCCCGAAAATGGGGTCAGGTGATCAGGGAAATTGTTATATTTCGTGATTTTTATTAATAAAGATTCAGCACGGGAAAGGCCGGGATACGAGAGATAATTAACATTTAAATATAGCTATTTCTTACATATATAAAAAATAGTATAGTATAAAAAATAAGGGCGCACCACTTTTTGTTGCGGCACACAAATAGGTGAGTCACTAATAGTGAGTGAATAGGTGAATAAAGAAAAGCCAAGTTTCGAGTTTCCGACTGAAACTCGATACAAAGGGGTCATCGACTACGTAATTTCAAATAATTTTTCAATTTAACCCCAAATGCACACCTGATCCCGAAAATGGGGTCAGGTGATCAGGGAAATTGTTATATTTCGTGATTTTTATTAAAAATTACAACATAAGGTTTTAGACAATGCATCGTAAATAATTTATCATTTAATTCCAAGAAGTTATCTGACCTAAGAAACGAAATGAAATATTAAAATTTGTATTATTTAATAAAAATGTGTAACATGGGGTTTATGACCATGCAGATTCCGAATAATTTTACCAATTGACCCCAAAATGAATTCTCGTTTTTAATGTTACTTACCCGAAGCATTTATTACGTGCTCCGCTTTACTTCACAGCCTTATTTTTCCTTTACAATACATTTTCAACGTGCTCCGCTTTACCTCAGCCTTATCTTTCCACTTACTAATCATTGTTGAGCGTTTCTTGGAAATTCTCAGCAAGGTTTTAAAGTATTCCATATTTTACCTACTTCAAGATCAATTTGACTATTACGTTTATTAGGATGGGCTTGTTTGTAAATACTGAATCTGCTTCTACTTATATAAAATTGTGTTTTGAAATGCCATTTTGACTGACGTTTACTCACACAGTAGTCAAAGCATTGAATCTGCTAGAAATTTTACAATTGTATCATAGACAACAGCAGCGCTGCTGTAAAAATCAAATTCAACGCCTATATGATGGATATTTTGGAAAAAACCGAAGAAATAAGTGCATACCTACAAGCACTTATAGGAATATTCTTATACACTTTATCCTCATGGTTTAAAGCACCCTCCATAATTTCATCCAACCTGTCACATTTAACTCCAAATTTTCAAACGGCCACAGTTAATTGTTGCCGTACTTGTAACATTTGTTTTAAAAAAAGTTAACGAAAAACGGTTAACCGGAAACCAAATTTGAGGTTTGATAATTTGGGCAAGAAATAAGTTATATAACAAATTATATGTCAATGACTAGTTGCATGATTTTAACAAGCAATTTTTGTATATGGGTACACGGGTTTACGATATATTGCAAGCGGTTCTGATTTACATAACAATGCATTGCAAATCCCGTTCTTGGTGTAAATTTCGGTTGATAGTTACAACAAAAGTAATGATGTCTGCTACCAAAATCTTTTAAACATACAACAACTATTTTGATACTTGAAATCGTCTGCATACTCGTTACACAAAACCTTGTTATCTTGTAGCATTAGCTGTATCTGACATTTTGTTAGTGTTTACGACTTGCTTGGGCATTCAGCATTGTAATAGTAAAATGAGTTTATTTTTGAAAATAAAAATGTAATTTTGGTTACGAAATGTAATTTTAAACAGTTCAAACTACTGTTACGGCTGTTATTGTAAACTCTAGTGAGGATATTTTCTGTCGTGATAACTTGATAAACAAAACACCCAACGTGACTAGTGTATTTATCTACTGCCCTATCCCCTGTCTGACCCCCATTATTAGGTAAGCGGGGTCGTTTGGGGTCCTTATCATTATATACATATTTGTATCTCCTTATATGTTCTTATATAATCCATATTCTTATAGCCTCCTCAGTCCTTATTTTCATCTATGTATCTAAGGCTACAGTTACAACAGGTTCCTTAAGGCAATTTTTTAGCGTTTTTTAATTATTAAAATCCGATTTCGCCAATTAATATCAATACTCAGTGATTTGAATTCTTCAAAAAGTTTTAAATGTTTTAAAT
>JAHZNB010000357.1:0-10508 GCA_027744295.1 Callyntrura guangdongensis | reverse complement strand
CAAAATATTGCTGCTTTCTGTTACAAGCAGAACTTGATGTTCTGCATCATCTGTAAGTATTCACAGTCTGTCGCGGTTTTCCCTCTATTTTTTATTACTCTCCTCATTCTTGGCATTATTACAATATTGCACATGGTTGTATTCTACATTTTCACATTACCATACAAATGCATAAATATATACCCACCTAAACACACAGCGACAGCTTATGTAAATATATGTATGTATAGGCGCTAAATGTTATGTGTGTATGCGGGATTTGATACATCTTGTTGTGAGCAGAAGAAGCAACGCTGCGAGGGAAATAAATAGTGGTGGAGAAAAGAAACAGAAAAAGTTGCTGTCACACAATAATAGTAATAATAATCATCATCATCTAGGTAATATACACGAGGGAATATTGCAGAAGAGAAATATCGTGACATGAGCCACATTAGGAGTAGCGGAGAAGTAGTACAGTTCAGTGTACTTCTGAAACTGGCAGTTGTTATTACTACACAGCAGAATAAGAACAAGAGGGAAAACGAAGGAAAAAGTCACATAGTGAGGGAGACAAAAAAATATAAAAGCAGGAGGAAAAGCAACACGAGATGAGATAGTCCCAAGTGAAATTCATTTGAAATCCGGGAGAAAATGGCTTGTAAGCGACGCGAGGAGCGTGAGTATGTGCCTAAACAGAGAGAAAGGGAGAGAGAAGGAACAAGTAAGTTGGCTATACGCTTTCTTCGTAGAAGACTCACACCCTTTTCTTCCCTCTCGGTAAAGTATTCCTTTACAAAGTGTGTGGAGCTTCCCTCCATCTGTTTGTGTGACTAAGAAGGAGTCATTGGAACTGAAATAAAAGGTGGGGGCTTTACTGGATGGTGTTTACATGAAATTTGAGACTTGGTGGAAGTAGTATGTATATGAGACAAAGTTATAAATGAAAGCTGTATGGTAATTCAGAATATGTCAGTTTTATAACGCTCGCAGTAATGCCTTTTCAGCTGCCTGTGATGATAGAAACAAGGAAAATGAGAATGATGCATGATGGAACCATTGAGACTAGTTCTTTTTAAGAAAGGAAGAGAGAGAGAGAGAGAGAGAGAGAGAGAAGCAGTTACCGTATTCAAACAACTCTAATGGACAAAAAGAGAATTTTACGAGAAATGGGAGTAGCACAGTCGGAGAACATTTTACTTACGGGGCTGCCCTGATTCTGCTTTCAAGTCCTGCAAGTAGCACCTTGACACACAGCAGCAGGCATGCTGGTATATATATACTTGTTTGCTGGGCCAAAAAGGGAGTTTTAAAAACATACCTCGTGTAAGAAAATGTCAAAACTGTATGTGTACATAAACAAAAGTTGCTAAAAAATTATTCCGTTTTTTGCATGCCGTAGGTAATGTGACAATATAAGTCATGAAGGAACTGTGTTGTGCTACAGGCCACGACAACCCCCGTATAAATCTTGGCATTATGTATTAAAAGAGTGCTTGAGAGAAAGAAATCAAATTTAGAGAAGAAATGTTAAACGTAATTTATTTCAAATTAAAATAATTGCTTCCTGTAACATATCTTGATGCATGGTATACTAGTACCGAGAAAACAACATTTTCATATAATTAATCAAAAGAAACGTCGTTTCTTTGAGATTTTGTTTGATTTAGGATTTATAATTAAAAAAAGTTTTAGTCATTGTGACCTCTTTTCTGATCTTCGTGTAAAAGTTGTAATTATTATATCATTACAAAATAAAGGTGTCATCAACGTGAGAAACTCCCAAGTATAAGCAAACTGGGTCATAACCTGCAGCGACGATTGCAACGTCATCAATACGACTTTTCCATTGTAATGGGAGACACAATAGTAATGACGTTGATAATTGGATTTTTGATTGGTATTTACAAACACGTTAATAACAAGTATATCTGGAAGAGTGAATCGAAAGTAAAGACAAGTCCTATTATTAACATTAGTGACTCTCGACTCTCTCTCTCTCTCTCTTAACAACCCATCTTGTGGTCGTCTTCGAAAAGCTGTAGTATAGACTCACGTAGTAGAAGTATTCGCAACTGAAGAAGAAGAAGAAAAAAACAACAAAAATGATTAGATGGTTTTCGGTGAAAGTTGTTTGTTTCCCTTGCACAACAAGTAGTGTAGCGGAGTAAACATAATATCAGGGCAAACAAAAGTTTGGATTACGGAAAAGCTTATGTCATGTCGCACGGGGAAAGCAACACTTCTTTTCACATTTTCATTAAATTCTACACTAAGAGTTTTCTGAAGAAACAAACAAAGTGATGGGTCTACGACCTATTCCAGCAAAAGTAGAAAGGCAGAGAGAGAGAGAGACCAGTCACCGTCATCCAACTTATTATACCAGTTATTATCTGGCTCGTTCTCTGTCTCTTTGCAAAGTCTATTGATTCACCTTCCAAGTTTCTGCAACACACAAACACTCACCGTCACAGCGGAGCACACACCGTCACTATATACTACCAAGCGGAAAGAATATATCGGGGCAGAAGACAACAACATGCATATATACAGGGTGGCAAAGTATCCAAACTAAAAGAAAGGAAATTGTTTTCTTTCAACTTTTTTCCCTACTTGCTCTTTCTACTTTTCCAGGTTTCCTGGAAGCGATTCCTCTTCATTGTGCTGCCCAACTTGGCTAGGACTCTTCACCATCTTGTTGATGGTGTAGTTCAAGTTGATTCCAATCTTTCGCCTCTTGCTGACACCATTATTCCGCGTTAGTTAAACACACACACACAAGAAGAAGAAGAATTTAGATGATACGCTTTATTTACAGACTGCGCCTAAACTATCGTTATTATGAATGAATGAAACCTGTAATCTTTTGGGCAAGTTAGATGACGGATATGAATATGAAGGCAACTTTCGTTCCTAAAGATACACACGCGCCTTTTTTCATTCCCCATCTCGAAAGACGCCTACATTGATGGAGGTATGCTGGTACAGCACCTGATATATAACGCACGGTTTCTTGAAAATGCCCGGCTACATTATATATATAGAACTATGGCCGTGTATTTAAAACGAGAACCTGCGATTCAGCAGTTTGAGAAGTAAAAGATACGAGGATACTGTTACCAGCCGGACGGGTAAGAAAATGGGAAACATTCAGAGTCCGGTGATCCATGTTCATAGTATGGCAAGTAAGCATTGCTGTAGAACGAGACGCGGTTTCTAACATGAAATTTTACTGGGATGCTTAGGTATATACATTATTCATAAAATATGTAAGGACAGTGACACGCAATAGGCAGGCAGTCTATCTATGTAGATGAGAAAGTAGAGAGGAATTTTTAATTTTTTGCTTACTTTTTTATACAGGAAGAAAGTTTGCGATAAGACTAGAGGAGAGGCGTGTACTGAACCGAGGAGCGATATAGGTACGTACATGATATTTAAAAATCTATATCATGTTCAAAACTTTTCTGTAATAAAATGGCAAAGGAAGAGTCAGGTTTTTTGTTTTTTATAACAGTATTCCCCTTAAACAGCTTCGTTTTGAGGAAAACGACACCCTTTTTACATGAGAAGAGTGACTTCGCCGAAAACTTTCTCTAGCCGACTTGGAAAGCATTTTAAAGTTAAACACTACACAGAGCAGGGTAACGGGTAACGGTAAGTGTTCAGGAAAAGGGAAAATATGTACATATACTCGTTGTTGCTTTTCAAACGGGAAGTTTACTTTTAACTTTACTTTATTTTCGTATTCTAAAGAATACTTTTTAACGAGCATAGTAATTAATTGCAAACCAATTGCTTCAAATCACTTTGTACAAAGTTTTGAACATGCGTTCTTTGTTCTTATTTCCTCTTGGTTGGAAACTTGTTTTTCTCAAGAATTGTTACATTTAACAATCGACTATAAACAAAAAAAGTACCTACGTGACGATGCATTGTGGAAAAAACATTTTCTTTTCTCCTGACACAGTTGCTTCTACACGGCTAGTTATGTAATGGAAAGCAATGCTAGGCTTGACTATAATGTGTGAAAACAGATTTTCTTGTAACTTTTCAAGTAATTTTATATTTTTACGGCTAGAAACAAGAGGAAATACTTAGGTATGTTATCAACAATTGTTGTCCATTACCAGTTGCCATCTTGTTCCTCTCCGTCTGTCTCTGGCTCTTGAAAAACCGGTGTACGAACTGAAGTTTGTTGGTGTTCTATCGCTGTTTCGACACGACGAAAGACAACAAATCACATTGAAAAGAAAACAAGGTGAGATGAACCAAAAACTGATCTGAGGTGTGTTTTATGCATACATTCATATAACGGGAGCGGTACATAAAAGCGGGTATACTTGTATTATTTCGAGTTTTCATATAAGGATAACAAAGGGGGAAAGGGTCTTCAACAAAAAATCTACATTCATTCCTTCTGATTCCATCCACTTCAGCAGACCTTTTCTTCCGCCCTGCTTCATTTAACAAGAAAAACCTATCCACTTTTCCCATCTTTTCATCTGCCATCATCGCCACTACAAAACGCCATTGTTTTTTCTCTGCTTTCCACATAAAATACTACGCTGTTTTCCATCGACAAGATGGAAGTAGACAAAGTTAAGCTTCTAAACAACGCCCTACAACCACTCACCTTGTCACAGTATTTCCGCAACAACTACTACTAGTACCACTACTGCTGCTATCTCACTCAAGTTGAATTCTTGTCAAAAGCCGACAAAAGATGAAAAGAGTGAGAGTGAATGAGATCATTTACAAAAGACGCTGATGTAATACATAATGAACCAAATCAAATCAAAGAAAGCTACCGCACGGTTCACCCAGAGCGGTAGCCTGCAGAGAAAGTAGCCTCGGCATCGGAAAGAAGTATGCTACGTAGGAAAGTCAATGGTAGTCGCAACTTTCACGTTCCAATCATTGCTTAGAACTTCTTAGACGAAAATGCATTTCTGCATGAAAACCGGCAGCGAGCAGCAGTGACTGGGTTTCATGGGTGGCTGTTATATGTGCAAGCAGTAACAGCAGCAAGGAAATCCCACCTTCATTACTATGCTAAGCTGCTCTGCCCATTCTAATCAAACCTATTTGGCTAGATTGAGCTCATTAATTCCTTTAAAACGCTGTAAGCCCCCACCTCTTTCCTCTTCAGTTTCATTTTGGTCTTATACTCCCCTCTTCTTCCTCTTGTCATTGTCCCCTTTTCTTAAAGAGAGAGAAAGGAAGAGAAATAAGTTGAATGTCGTACTTCTAGTCGTCTGCTACTATTCCAGTAAGAAGCGAAAAGGAAAACAATAATAGAGAAAAGTTGAAGAGCTATCTAGTAACATCCCGTTCTTCTAGTTTGTGTGGTTGATGCATAGCAGGTGCGGTGCAAAGATGCATTTTGTATTTGGTAGGCAAGTTTGTGAAAAGGAAAGTTGTTGACTCGTCATAACATTTAAATAGCCAACTTGGTAAAATGTAAAAACATTATTGGCATTGGTAATCCGCCTAGTTGATTTCAGAGTCCCAAAAGGTTGAGATTTTCACCCTACTTTCACTGGTTGTTCCTTTTTTTTAAAAAAAAAAATAAGCCGGAAAGGAACACACCCAACGACCCAACCATTTACTCTGTATTCCTTGCAACCACAATCAGGCTTATATGACGAGGCAAGGGCGGTAACCTTTTTTGTACTTGCTAGCTTGCCGTGAGAACATGCAACGTTTCTTATCATCTTATCAACGTTACTCAACGGTAATCAAATTTGCCATTTGGTTTGCCTCGGTACTCCCAACAGCTTCCGTTTCTGGGTTTGGTCAACTAGTGAAGTGAAAGTTAAGTTAACTTAATCTATATATTTTGTAACAATAACGGTCCAACTATGGTTTCTACAGTAAAATTAGCCAATATCCATCTTTCACCGTGTAAGTCGTTGTTGCGATTTCGCATGAAAGTAGAAGTATAGGTATATGTAAAGCTTTTTTGTAATAATTGACTGATTCTAATAATCCTCTACTACAGGAACATTCAAAAAAGCATGAAAAGACGGCATTTCATCTAATAGTCACTGGATGATTTTTCAACCGCCATATATATATATATTCCATACCTATATCATATACCTATTCTACACTTCCATATTAAATAAATATATTGACTCTTTTACTGCCGCTGGTTTGTTTCTATTCCCTAATCGACATATAAAGTCACGGTAGGATTGCATGCAGCACGAAACCTTTTGCATAATGTATTTCTACACACGATATAATGTTGTTGCCTATGTTACCCGGTTACTCCCTGTAAGTTGTGATAAAGTATGGAAAATGGAATATGGCTTCTAATTCGGTTTTTGGCCGGTTTATCAGCATCAACTGCATCATTGCAGGCAACGCTCACCACAAAAAAAACTTTCTCGTGCCACTACTTCTTCTATGTTACGTCGTTTACAGATTCAACTGGAAAAGAACTTCTCTCTCTGGCTTATCTACATATTAATTTTGCAGTCTTTAGCATAAGCCTGGCATAAGCATAACAGGCATATATATACTTACCTATGCATACAGGAAGAAGGATACAAAATATTACTATTTCGTTTGATTTTCATGCATATCCATAACAATAAATAGGGTTTGGACCCATTTTCCTAAGGATTACAGCTTTATCAAACAAATATACAACTCTGCACGTAATATTTTGGAACGGCAACCCTAGTTTTCCTTCATCTTTAATGTAAATGCAAGATTCGGGGAAAGGTTGGCTGAGTTCATACAAACTGGCAGACTCTTGTCCGTACTGTTCTACCAGGATTACGATTTTTGTGTCATACTCCTTTTCTCCTCTAATACAAGATTCTAACACGGGTATATTTATTTGAGCGAAAGAATTTCTTTAGCTAAAATATAAATTACTAACCGATGCACATGTATATGCCTTCATGGGTACGCACATAATTCAGATCTCAACGAAACCAAAGGGTCTTTGAATAAGGCTGAAACAGCAGCATTTTGGGTTACTACTAATATACATAAGCTGTCGTGCCCAAATGCTTTCAAACTCCTTCCACTTGTCTGAGCGACGACGACCACACAAACAATAACAATATCAAATAGGTATACGCACAGCACAGTATAAAAAGTATGAAGTTGTGTGTGTTGGCATGAATGAATATGGTTCAGTTCCGTTGTCTCAAGCATATTTTATCAACTGTGGTTTACGGAAAATGGTTGCAAATGCCGATTGTACACTTTGTAAAATTCATTTACCTACGCACACCGCACACTCTGGAAAGTAGATGGAAGGAGGAGGATGCTAAAGAAATCGGTGGAATTGCTTAGGGCTACATGGCTACGGTACAAGGGACATGGAAAGACTTTATACAGATGACATAATACATGAAGTATGCATACGCACCTTATGAGTACGAACAAATCTTATGTTACAGTAAATGTGCATGCTTGGAAATCCACAATATTTCCCGTTTATGAACGCATCATCGTCACCGTCCGTAGTGCAACTAAAAACTTTGTAGGTATATACATAAATTTTTTCCTACTTTGTAGTCCCTTGTAATACAGCACACAAGGTGCGGTCGAGTTTCGTTGAAAATCACAAAGGTCTGTCACGTCGTCTGATCATCAACATTTTTTGTTTTCAAAAATATCGGCTTGTATTGCATGGTGTACGCAGTATGTGTTCGTGTAACGGGTTCCTACTTCACACTCACCATAACAGTAACCAAGTATTGAGTATCAGAATGCCTCTAGCACTATGATGAAGTGACGAAGTCATTTATTAACTTTACGTTGTCTGTACGTCTGTCCGGTCGTGCGATAACTCAAAAAAAGGTTTTGAATTTTGAAATTCTGTTTTCGCCAATCGGTTCCTCACCCCTAAAGCTCCCTTGGAAATGATTTTGGGGTTTCCAGCTCAACGGAGTCAAAGGTCATATAAGTACATCTCTGGTATTTGTGGGACGATTTTCACTAAACTTGGTATATAAATAAGCCTATGGCATTTTCTTAAAGTGGGCAAAAGTTTTACGCCCTAGGTGAACGGGGTCAAAGATCATATATGTGTATCTCTGGTATTTGTGTGTTGCATGGAGGGAAGATTTTGACAGGGAGGGCTGGAAGGCATGTTGAATACATCTGATTATTTCATCACTTTGCTACTATGACTATTACTTAATAAATAATTGTAACTACTTTGTAATTTTAAACTAAAATTTTCTTCGTATGCTGAATCTGCCACCTTCTGATAACGTTACGCCAAGTTTATTATGAATATTTTTATTTTTTGTATAATCTTGCTGCTGTGGTTGCGTAAAAATCTCTAGTCAATGTGTGTGCAACAAAAAGGGTGCATGAAAGTTCTTGATCCGGAATAAGCAGGGTGTTCCATCAGTTTTCTTTTCCTTCTATCTTCCTCGCCAAATCACCGCGTTAGGGTTTTCTCCCAACTCATGATTTCATTCTACACATTTATTCAGACTTTTATAAGTACCCAGACTGTTACATGCATAAACTCCAGAGAGAAAAGGAAATACTTTTTTTTAAGAAAAGCAGACGTAGACATTGACGTGCTGCGGGCTTGTAAAAATGAACATTTTTTTCTTACTATCACACAGAAGCAACGTGAAGGGCACGAAGTAATGTCATGCCTTTCTCAAAATGTGATATTCTTGATTTTTTACACGCGGGGAGCATCACAATCATCATCATCATCCTTGCCTTTAGACTTGAAAGGAATATATACGTATTTCACATATTTGAGCAAGTCAAAACTGCATTCTACGTAGGAAAAAAGAAAATGAAAAACGATTTACATTCCGGAAGAATGTAGATCCTTATGTTTGTTATTATTATCATTACATTCGTGCATTGCGCGGTATTTGCTATCTCTCTAAATATTTTTGTTCTCTTCAGAGTATTTACGCGGATGCCGCTCCTTACTCGTCGTTGAAGGAAAACGGAAACAAGACTGAAAACACAAAAGCCAAAAAAAGTCAAGAAAGGGATGAGACAGGAAACAGTCTAAGAGACCACGCAGTAGCATATAATACGTGTTACGTGTATACGTACTACACGAAGGGAAATGCGAAGAGAAAATGAGTAGTAAAGAAAATGAGAAAAGGAGACGATGAGAACACTTTGCATTTCTCATTAAGCATACCATACTATTTGTACCGTCAACCATGCAGCGTCTTCCTGAANATACTATTTGTACCGTCAACCATGCAGCGTCTTCCTGAAAAGTTCTTTCCAGCTGTGATCCTCTTTCCTCTGTCATTGTACTTATGGTTAACATTAACAAAGATTAAGATTTGTCGTTTTTTCCAGAGTAGAAAAGCTACTTTTTCTGGCAAGTCACATAAGACATAACAGCATTTTCGGAGAATGCATTAGAATTCTCATGCAACATACATGTTTTGATCGGTTTTACATATGAAGTAGTTTATTAATTATAATTAAAACACGGGATTAAAAGTGGAAAATAAGGTTAAGTTGTTAAGTTTTGAAAAGTCAAGCTTTCGAATTTATTCAAAATTCTTCGTCAGGACAGAAGTAGTTTATGATAGATAATTGTTTATGTATGCAATTCGTACAAAGTTCCTCTTTGGCTGGATAATGCATTGTTTTGTGTATGACGTATCAGAGTTGTCCGTCAACCATGCAGCGTCTTCCTGAAAAGTTCTTTCCAGCTGTGATCCTCTTTCCTCTGTCATTGTACTTATGGTTAACATTAACAAAGATTAAGATTTGTCGTTTTTTCTTTTTCCAGAGTAGAAAAGCTACTTTTTCTGGCATGTCACATAAGACTTAACAGCATTTTCGGAGAATGCATTAGAATTCTCATGCAACATACATGTTTTGATTGGTTTTACATATGAAGTAGTTTATGATAGATAATTGTTTATGTATGCAATTCGTACAAAGTTCCTCTTTGGCTGGATAATGCATTGTTTTGTGTATGACGTATCAGAGTTGCCGAGACGAATCTGTGGCTCATTTATGATTTTCTTTGTTAAATAATGCTTAGTGCTCATAAATGTGTAAACTTGGGGGTATTATAAAGTATAATTATACTATATATTAATTATTAAAGTAAAGTGCATGGTTTATAAGCAAAACATGTTTGTTTATGCATGTTTACGTTAAATGTTTCACCAGAATACAGGGCATTGTATGCAGTGTTGACTCTACTTTAGCTTGAACAAGTAGCAACAAAAAACACACAACTAACTGCAATGCTGGCATGAAATCAATAGGTGAGCCGTAGGTAAAACGCAAGCAAAAGAAGATTGTACAAACTATATATTTACACGGTACATCCTACTGATATTTCTCTTGAAGCCAAATGTTGGTAGATGTCTTATTTTAAAGGTTAAATAATCATTGACTTGGTTACTTGCGCTGTCAACACTAAGATTCCTAGAAATAAGCCATCGTTCAGATAACACACGTGCGTTGTTTCCGTAAAAAGTCGTAACTAAGGTAAGGAAGTCATAAAACGTAACCATTCGAAAGTGTGGCACGAGGCGCAGCAC
>JAHZNB010000356.1:0-17889 GCA_027744295.1 Callyntrura guangdongensis | reverse complement strand
TTTAGAACCCGCGATGTTGCTGCATCATAATGACGACGCCAGTGTAGATTTATAACTTATATCAGAATCAACATTTAAAAATAATCTGTAGTTAAGTTTTAACCGTTCAAAGTTAAAAATTGTCTTGCCGTAGCAATCTTCATGCCAATAACGGTTAGCAGTCGGGTTTAGCGTAAAAATACGTTGCTAAATGATAAAATAGTAATACTGTAAATGCAACCAGAAGTATGAACATAATATGTACATGTATATAAAGTAAACTTACCAAAATGCAAAAGTTGAAGTAGTTATTATTGATATAAATGGTGAAAATCACCAAGCTTTTAAAGCTTGTAAACGTTGCTACCAATGCTTTTATATTTTACTCTAAAGCTGTTATTGTGTAGCTCACTGAGGAAGTAATCTCTCTTTTACTATGATATTATAATCGTTTTTTTTGCACACAGTTACATCAGTTTATGTTTAATTACTGTATAGCACTGTGGCTGTATTTATCGAGGGTGAGCACGGGTCACACGTAGTTTCGTAAAGTTTCAAAACTTGCTCGCAAACTAGGTATGATATCGTTAGATGCTTTTTTAATATGCCAAAATTCCTAAATCGGCATCATTTGCAGTTACAGCAACATTCAGTATTGAGAGTCGTAAAAATATTCACAATAATATAAAGATTTCTTAGTTTAGGTTTGTACATAACAATCTCCAGTCTTCTGGGTTTTTTCTGTTAAGTGCGCATTGTATTCAAGCTATTGTGTTAATGTACTTTATGACGAGACCTAAGAGTGTATGAAACTTAATCGTGTATAATTATGCCTGTAGATAGTAATACTATTGCCAAGTGATTGATTAATTGTTACACGAGTCAGAAGAAAAGAAAACAGTGAAAGCTGATGAAGATGATGTGGATAGACGTAAAAATTATGAATAAAAATAGCATTTGTAACCTTAAGAATACGTGGAAATAAATAATAGCGATCGTTGTGTTTCGTTTATACATTAACAATTTGTGTGTTGGAGAAATCTTGCATTTCTTTTCGGGTTGCATAAAAAATGAATTTTTGGTTGAGTTAGGAATACCTAACTTGATAGTGCCGTTGTCCTCACATACTGTTCTTTTTTAGTGGTAAATGTTGCCATAATTAATAGCCCGTCAGAAACCATTCGCCGTAGTGTACAAACCAAGAAGTAATAAAATTTTATTTAAGTAAATCTCACGTTAACTTATTATTACAAGTAAGTTTAACGATAATCAAGTGATAATGATAAATTATTACGTTTAATTTCTACAAATAACGATATTATAAATAATTTATTATTAAATAGAATGGCAGTGACAAAAATGAAGGCATATATATTATGTTTTTAACAAATGTACTTCGCTCCCAGACGAAAATTATTGGCAGTGGTTTGTTTCGATGACGTTGGTTTGTACGCAGTACACTGTAGTAATTGTTTAGCTAGGGTGAAATTTAGCTATCAAGATTTTCCTTTAAAAATGATACACATACAGGTAGGTATATACTAAAACGAAACGTTAACTTAAATTCTTACATCAGTAAAAATTCAAGTCTTACAAATATTAGTTTCAAATAAATATCAGTAACCTATGTTAGTGTAAAATACATTACTAGAAAATATTATCAAAAATTAGAAAAAATCGACAGAAACAGCACACGGATTTATTTTTCTCACACAAAATACGCAGTATAAATATTTTTGTTCCGTTTAAATAAAATTACAGTAAAAAACAGATATAAAGTATTTAACTAGGGAAATTCTAAAAGTTAGGAACTTGGTCATTTTCTTGGAAATTTTACACACAATTGAGACGTAATTCGTATACTTATGTGATAATCATAAATATAAATAAATAAATTCAGACTGGTCTAAAAATAGTGGTCAATACATATAACCCTATGTAAAGCACACCTGGCTTATCTCTAGTCGGAACTTTTGATCCTTCTCTCCTATATCCTTTATTGAAACGTCGACGATTGGTAGTCGTACTGCTTTGTCCGTGGTATATTGAATAACTGTCTTCGCCCATTCTGGTTTTCTCAACTGTAGTAGAGAGAAAAAGGTTGTATTCAAACATGCACATGACAAACAAATAGGCGTTAATGGCATTTTAACAACTTTAGCAAAACTTTGGTCATGTGCTATATACTTACCCGACACTCATCTTCGATCACATTATACCGCGATCTTTTCGTTCCTCTTGCCGTTAGTTCTAAATCATTCCAAGCCATTAGCTTCAAGGCATTTCGGTAACTGCGCTTCTGGGAATCATAATGCGCAGCAGAGTTGAAACAATGATACGTTATGTTCTGCTCTGCATTTGCTGATAGTAATTGCAGGAATGTCATTTGATTTCCATCCGTTTTGTAAGTGAACTGTAAATGGTAAGAGTAGCAACATATATGTCATCCATTCATTGTAAAAAAAATTAAAATAATGTAAGTTACTGTTCTACTCAAAACGCCACGTCAAACTTACTTGGAAGCCCTTATCGAGTTCAGAGAACCAGTAATCTCCGCCTGGTTTGAGGTCAGGACTAAGTTCTGATGTCACATTGGGTCTGGGATAAATACAAGTAGCCTTGTCTTCCATTCTACAGAACACTAAAATGGCATCGCGTTCGTCTCCCGCATTTGGATCAATCCAGTAATCGCCTGAAACGCAAGACATTGATCAAGTTTAAAATCTGGCGTTTTAAATCACGGGTGCATCAAAACAACCATGGAAGGTTCGCTAATGCAAAACTAGGAAACGTACCAGAAGGTAGTTCGGGGTGAGCAATGGACAAATCTCTGCAAGTTTTAGCAGGGGATTTTTTGTCTCCAGCAGGCTTCTTGAACTTCTCAAACGTTGACTTTAGTTGTTCATATGCCGTTAAAACAAGCTTTCGTCTCTCTTCGTCGTTGATTTCCTTACCTAAGATTTTGTAAGGTTCGTCACCGGCGAGAGGATCTGGACCCTAATGACACCAAATCATATTATTAAATACACTACATAATAACTTTAAAAAACTAAACTTCTCGCAAACCTTAGCTTGCCCTTGACCCATAAGGGCAGCAAGAGCTGCTGCGTCGTATCCTAAAGATTCTCCGGGTGGACCTGGAGGACCCGGTGGCCCAGATGGACCTGGAAGACCCATTTTACCAGGTTCACCAGGCATTCCCCTGGGACCTGTTGGACCTAATGGACCTGGTGGACCCATTACTCCGTCACGTCCAGGTGGCCCTGATTTAAATAATTTAAAAATTTACATTGACATTACATTGTGAAATATTGGAAAGACAATGCACTCATATTTTAATTGCATACCCTTCATTCCAACATCTCCTGGTTTTCCTGGAGGACCCGGTGGTCCAAGTGGTCCTCTATCTCCCGGATTACCCTATAGGTGGACACGAAATAGGCATTGAAAGATACGAAATACTGTGTTTTCGGTAACTATATAACTTTATTTTTCCTTCTCGAACTTACCGCTGGGCCAGGAAGACCCTGCAATCCGATTAATCCTCTGTGTCCCTTAGCTCCCTTTGCTCCACCTGCGCCCTTGTCTCCTTTTCCTCCCTGAGGTCCTGGAGGTCCAGGCTTTCCTCTTCCACCCTACAAATAGATTTATCAAACTAAATTTTTGGAAAATTTCTATTCCAGAATCAGGGTTAGAAATATTTTTGAATGTTCTTACCGTAGGTCCTTCAACTCCCTGTGGTCCAGCATCTCCCTTCGGTCCTCTATCTCCACCGGCTCCTGGGGGTCCGACATTACCTGGTGGACCCTGTATCGAAAAAAGGGGTTTTAGTTTTTAAATTATCAAAAGTCAAATGCAACGTAAACAATGATTGCACCGGCTGAACATACCGATAAACCTTGTGGTCCAGGCAGACCCATCATTCCAGGTGGGCCAGGGGGTCCTTTGTCACCAGGTCTGCCACCAATACCTGGAGGTCCAGGTTTGCCACCAGCACCTTCAGGACCAGGTTCTCCTTGAGCTCCCGATGGACCAGGTGCACCCATCATACCAGGTTCTCCTCTTTGTCCTTCACCTCCAGGTTTGCCTTGTGGTCCGGGCTCTCCCTAATTTTAAACCAAAAAGATAGGAAATCAGGTTGTGGAAGGAGCATTGCTACTGCTATTTTAAACTATGTACTTATTACCCCAGCGCCTCTAGGACCTCTAGCTCCAGGTGGACCTGTTGGTCCTGGCATACCAGGTAAACCGCGATCTCCAGGTGGACCAACAGCACCTAAGGAAAAGTGTCATCAAGAAATTGAATGATGATGTATGCTGTTTTATAAATATATTAAAATTAGAGAAGAAACCACGATCTTACCCGGTTTTCCTACTCCTCCTCCAGGTCCTTCAGCACCACCTTCTCCCTTTGGTCCTTCTGGGCCAGGAGGTCCAGGTGGACCCATTGGACCCGCTGCACCACCTCTACCAGGTTCTCCACCTTGTCCTTTCAAACCAGGCATTCCCATACCACCAGCTGGTCCTGGCATACCCATCATACCCTAAAGGTTTTTGTTGCAACAACATAAATTAATCATGCCTTCCGGTGAAAACACTCAAAAATATCAACTACAAAAATAACACAATAATACTACACACCGGAGGTCCAGCGTTTCCAGGACGTCCAGGAGGTCCTTGTGGTCCAGCCTCACCTCTTCCACCAGGTTCTCCACGAGCTCCCTTACCACCATGTAAACCAGGAAGACCAGGTAAACCTAATAGAATAAGACAGTTTGTTCGGTATCATCGATAAGTTAAGACATAACACCGATGACGGTTAGAAGTGAGCCATTTGCTTAAAAATCTGCAAGTTATTATGCGCATATTCTCTTCTGGAATACATTTTGACTATTCCGATATTGACGGCACTCCGATATATCAATAAAACCAATAGAAACAACAGCCAAAATACATTCCCGGTAAGCTCTGAACCAACGACCGTTGTTAAATTTAATCAATGCTTCACTAGTCAATGAAATATTGCATAACGATTACCCTGATCGCCAGGTTTTCCAAGATTTCCAGGGGCTCCCTGTTCTCCTTTTGGACCCGGCAATCCTCTTTCTCCTTTAGGACCCAGTGCTCCACCCGCTCCTGGTGGTCCAGGGAATCCCTGAAGTCCAGGTTGCCCACCAGGGCCTCGTTCACCAGGCATTCCAACACCACCAGGTTCACCTTTAAATTCATATTATGCAAATGAATGTGTATGTAAACATTACGATTCAGTTTAATCGAATTGGCATTTTTCACACCTGTAGGACCAGGTGGACCAGGATCTCCACGATCTGCTGGCTCTCCAGGAGGACCAGTGGGTCCGACGGGACCTGGGGGTCCTTTCTCTCCTCCTCGTCCAGGTGGTCCTGCTGGTCCCATCATACCAGGTTGTCCTCTATCACCCTTTTCTCCAGGTAGACCAGGAAGACCTCTACCGCCGGGAAGACCCTAATTGTCGAAGGAACCACGCATTTTATACTTGCAATTATATTGTATACACAAAAAAGCATAAAGTATTAAAATTTTAATTGTCACCAAATCTTACCAAAAGACCAGGTGGTCCAGCATGTCCTTTGTCACCTTTAGGTCCAGGTGGCCCCTATTTTCAATTAAAACATTTGATGCATCATGAAATATGTTGTTGAAAGGCATTGTTTTTTATAAGATTGTGTTTATTCTTGGTTACAAGACTTACAGGTGGACCATCTGCACCTCCCATACCAGGTTCTCCTCTACCGATGCAAAAATTCATCAGTTAAACCAAATGAGTGGTAAAGGAATTTAAAAAAAATATTACTACGTACTCCAAATCCTCTTGGACCCGGTGGTCCAGGTTCTCCACGACCTCCTTCTGGACCAGGCAAACCAGGTGGACCTTGCAGACCCATTCCACCATCTTTTCCAGGATCACCTCTTGGACCTGGAGCTCCCATTCCTCCAGGTTCACCGTCTTTTCCGGGTTCTCCCTATGGCGCGAAGTTTAGTCTTAATTCTGAGAATAGATTTTTTTCCAAAATATTAAAATACTAGTTACCCCAAGTCCTTTGTCTCCAGGTGGTCCCATTGGTCCAGGTAAGCCAGGTGGACCCATCATACCTTGATCTCCAGGTTTCCCGTCTTGTCCAGGCAAACCACGTTCACCGGGAGCGCCACCCTTTCCTGGTAATCCAGGTCTGCCCACGGGTCCACGTAAACCCTGCGATTGAATAATACGCATATGAAATTAAGTATCACTGAAGAAGAAATTATAAATCAAACGAATTTTGTCTGTATGCCTACTTGCAAACCAGGTGGCCCAGGTCTTCCTGGTTCACCTCCAGCACCCTTAGGTCCCTGTCCACCTGGCGGGCCTCTATCTCCACCTTGTCCCTTCGGTCCAGGAGCACCATCTTGACCAGGCATACCTCTTCCTCCAGCCGGTCCACGTTCTCCTGGTGGTCCAGCACCTCCGGTAGGTCCACGAGGACCAGGTTTTCCTCGTTTACCTGGGGCACCACCGGCGCCAGGCAAACCCCGACCGCCAGGTTGTCCACCTTCACCCTTCATTCCGGGCTCTCCTTTCGGTCCACCTTCTCCGGGAAGTCCCTGGTTTTTACAGTAAAAAATTATTGGTGCACTTTAAACATTTTTCAACGTGATATACGCGATAATAGTTGTAAGCCTTACGGGATTTCCTTTGGCTCCAGCGGGTCCTGGGCTTCCAGCTAAACCTGGAGGACCTCTGGCGCCAGGAAAACCTTGTCCACCAGGGGCACCACCTTGTCCGGGGGATCCTTTTTCTCCGGGTGCTCCATCTTTACCAGGTGGTCCAGGAGGACCGCCTTCACCAGGGGCTCCAGGTCTTCCACCCTCCCCTATAGACAAACTTTAGCGTGTGAGCATCGTGATGCCAGAAACTTCGAGTTGAATTCATAGATTTACGTGTGGTGGATGTTTTCTTACCTCTGGGCCCTTGTAAACCTTGAGAACCTTTAGGACCCATACCACCTTGATCTCCTTTTCCTCCAGGACTTCCTGGAAAGCCTGGGGGACCTGGTTTTCCTATTGCTCCCTACATATTATTTAACGAAACGAGTTGGACTACGAACCCTCTGTGCCACTAATTCACATAATTCACTGTACTGCTAATTCAATCTATGTTTTACCGGCAAACCAGGTGGTCCAGCAATTCCATCTATACCTCGTAAACCTGGTGGTCCCGGTGGTCCTTCACGTCCTCTTTCTCCTCTCGGACCCGCGGGTCCCTAATAGAGCCCAAATAAAGTAATGCGAGTGTCCAAAAATTCATAATCTTCTTTCATTTCCCCAATATTTCATTTTTATCTTCTCACCATTGGTCCCTGTGGTCCTGGTGGTCCAGCCAATCCTCCCATACCCTTTTCTCCAGGCATACCTTGTTCTCCCTTTGCTCCATCCAGACCTGGGAAACCACGGTGACCTTTGGCACCAGGCAAACCTGGCATACCGGGAAGTCCTCTTGGTCCAGGTGGTCCAGCAGGGCCAGGTGGGCCAGGCTGACCGTCATCTCCAGGTTCACCCTGTTTGTCATCATAGCATTCATAGTTTCATTGTATTGCGCACTTACATGATTTTATAGCTGTTTGATGCAACATGGTTCAAAAGAATTCGTAGAAAATAGGTCGTTTACATCTTTTCCCGGTGGTCCGTTCAATCCTCTGGGACCAGGAGCTCCAGTGGCTCCGGATGGACCCGCCTCACCACCTTCTCCTCTCATACCTTGAAAACCCTGAGGTCCAGGAGGGCCAGGAGGTCCTATGAAATTTTGTGCATTTTAAACCCACGGATTTAGCTTACAAATATGCTTGTGACGAGACTCACTAGCAATTATTGCATTATATAAATACCAGGCGGGCCACGGGGTCCAACAGGTCCAGTCTGTGCTTGCAAAAATTGAAATGCGTCCGGTGGCGGGGCCTTTTCGCCCGTACCTTGGGAAGATCCCAGTTGTTGGAGGAATGGTGTAATCTACAATTTTTCATGGGTACAATATGTCCACATCATGATATTAAGAACCCTTTGTCGCCCTTCATTACTAAACTCTCTCATTTCTACACTGACATTTATACTTATTTTTTATCGCTTACATCAGGTGTAGGACCTGGAGGGCCTGGATTTCCTGGTTCACCAGGGAAACCTAACTGTCCGGGGTGGCCAGGTTCTCCTTTCATTCCTCGGGGTCCATGGTGACCGGGGTCTCCCTGTTTTGAAAAAACGGACATCGAAAATGATACATTTCAGATTGACAAAATAACTTGCTATCGATTGTGGAGCTTACTCTTGGCCCAGGTGGAGCAGTACTAGTGTTCAAGTCACCATTATCGTCATCTACACAAAATTAGTTTGATTTTAGTTACAAATATGCTGAAATTTTAGTAGTTTATAATTGTCTGAAATTTCCTGCTTACCACTGCAAATTGGACAGCACTGTCCTAATGGAATATATTGTTGAGTGGTACAAGATAGATCAGGACATTCAACATCATCACAGTTTGCATCTACATATTAGTACATCAAAATTAGCTCTCGTCATCAGACATGTTCTTACATCCTGCATAAGACTGACAGGCTCATTTTCATTTCGATTTTAATCCTGTTCTAGGGTACCTGGACAGCCTTCTCTGCTACACTCCACCTTTCCTCTGCTGCAACGACATACCGCGCAGGTATCGGGCTTCCAGTCCTCTCCATCTTGATACACACGTCCTTCAAACTGACATGATCTCAAATTGATCGTACTGGTTTCTAGAGTAATTGTAATAAACAAAGAGAATGCAACAACTCATTCAACCGTTCGTCACATCATGACCAAAGCAACCGATGTTTCGGCTGCTACAAGAGCAAGGAAACGGTTTCTTGCTTTCCCACTAGAGGTGAAGCACTAGTTGAACTAAAGATAGACAAGTGTGAAAAATAGACTGAAAAAATAGAAACCTTCGACACGACGTGGAGCCTCTGTGGTAGTGGGTCGAGCTGTGGTTTCAACAGGCTGCGGCCTCGAAGCCGACGCAGCAGTTGTAGATGACCCTTGTTGTTGACGCCCTGTTAAGCCAAAAAAGTTAACTTATTGCAATTTTCACGTTTTCGACACGAACTCTTTACCTGTTTAATTATTTTAAAAGAGGGCACTAAACACTAGTCATTTAATTCCTTCCTCGGGAAAATACTAGCGGATATATAGTCATTATAAAATCGAAATAATACTCATCAGTCTAAAATCTCGCCAAGTTTTACGCCTTCCCCGAAAATCCTCTTTTTCCTCTTGCACAACACAGGCAGTGTAGGCAGAGTTTTTTGCTATTGTCGTTTTAGTTCCTGCTTTCACCTAGCCAGAGGTCATTATTTACATAAACATGCATGNTGCTATTGTCGTTTTAGTTCCTGCTTTCACCTAGCCAGAGGTGGTGGAGAGAGGATTTACATAAACATGCATGTACCTACGTCATTATGCAAGAGCCAGGAAATCAGCATATGTAGCCATCTATAGTAATTATGCCATGCCTTGATTAAAAAGATGTACTTTTACGATATGACGAGAGAAAGTTGGAGCTGCATACAAACAACGTTATAACCGACTAATTAAATTGTTTCCATAGCAAGGAACATGAAGGTTTCCTCTCCGAGCTATCTTCATATGGGACGAGTGGTCTCCTGCGTAATATGTGAGAGTAAAATAGATCTTGTATTCACGTGTACTTGAGCGTGCCACTTTTCTCGTAGTGCAAAATGTTGGCCGTGTAGTTTTGTCAGTGGAAGGTTTGAACGGAGAAAAAGAGAGAAAGAGAGAGTATGGAAACGGAGCTTTTATGCTTCGCTCGTGTCCTCTTAGCCAGCACAGTGGCAGGAAATAATAATGAAGGCTTTTTCTCTCCTTGATCAGAATTTCTCAACGGAGCGTGATATTAGCACTCGATGTAAAGATGAACAAAATGAAAATAATTTGGTGCAAATCTTTAGAAACTAGTCTATCCGACGGGAGTTTATGTGGAATCTCAATAATATTATCTCGAATGTATTATCTACATAAATAATAATAATGATTTAGAAATGAATTTTTAGCATTCAAATTACATTGATTACTAAGTGGGGCTGCGATTGGTATCTTTTAGTTTGTTATTTCGAATTGGAGCACTGCATTCACTCTTTTAGGGTCACAAGTTGCGAGAGTTTATACGAAAAAGTATTTGATACGAGCTGATCCTTCCATATGGTTAGTTATCATTATATTCATAAATGAATGAAAGGATGTTTATGAGATGCATCAACAGTAACTAACGCATTTACCACGCGTGGAGGATTCTGAATGATGAAAGGTGGCTGTACTGCAGTGAAGTCACGCCGTCAAGATTAAATAAGTTGGAATAAATTATGTACGTTGTGGCCACGTTGGAATCATGGAATACCTATTAATTGTAGTTTCATCCAATTCAATATAAAACTGGAGTAAAGGCAACACCGTTTGCCAGAAACGTCTACCCGTTCTCCACTACACATCCCCATATATCTCTCGATATTGACAAATATCATTTTAAAAAGACATTACTAGAATAATCGAATGAGGCGACGGCTTCAGTAAGAGTGAGTGTGTGTGTGTCCTCTTATGCATAAATGTATGAACACATTCACATTAATATCAGTAATGAATGATGCATACTTTTCACTGTGAAAGAAACGCTTGCTGCTGCTTCCTGTACTAAATACTAAAATAAAATCCTTGGTTTGAGTAATCATGTTTTTGTGCCAGTGGCACAGTCTATTTCATTCACAAAATGTTGCTAATTGAACGTGTGCGTATATTACGTTCTTCTATTTATGTATGAGTGGTGGCGGAGGTAGTGTCAGTCCTTTTAGTAAGATGAAATAATGGAAAGAGAGAAACGCTGAGTCTGCAGTCTGGATTTGATACGACAAGAAAATTTTGCTGATAAATCTTCGTCTGCTGGAATTCATTCCAGCAACAGCAAGTGAGAGTGAATCCTGCTCCTGCTACCCTACTGACTACATATTGATACGGTGCTGGTATGTATGATGTATGCAAAGATAGTTGTCATACTTTTCACTGTAACCTCTTGGCCTGGTGTCAGTTGCTGCTTTTTATTATTTAATTATCGTGACAGGGTTTGATCAACATCATGAAATTGGGTGCAGCAACACAGGTCAAAGAACCCAAAGACTTTGACCCAACCACATAATAATAAAATTCAGCATACTTCCTGATACATAATGATGTATTTTTAAAAAATAAATTAAAAAGCGTGCATATATAATGTAATTAGTACGAGGCTCAAATTAAAATGGGGTAAATTATTTCGTGTCCTATAAAATTGTTTCTCAAAAGGTAATGAAAAATGGGGGAAATGCTTAACAAGTTATAATCAATAACTCAATGTAATGCAAATAAACGATTCATTGAAGTAATGCCTACGGTTTTTTTTACCTTCTTCGTATTCCTCCACGCCGTACTCATAGTCTTCATAACCATTGTACTCATACTCATTTCCGTTCCCGTTCCCACCACCCGGTCGTCGCTGACCACCACCCTCGCCTTGACCACGGACTGAGATCGGGTTGCATAATGTGAACACAATTAATGTAACAACGAGAGAACACACCTGCAAGTCTTTCGTGTTTCCCATTATGCTCCACAAAGGGATACACTGGGATGTCGGCTTATCGCTTAAAACTTATGATTATCTACCATTATCTGGTCCAGGACGAGGAGTTGTTCCTCATTCTGTTTCTTTGCAAGCAAGTACACGTGCTTGCAAATGACACTCGTCTACGACGACGACACACTGTGAACTTGTAGGTTTTGAACTAGCCAGAGCGAAGTGTTTGTATTATCTGATCGTCTTGAAACCCAGTCTTACACTAGTTTTTAAAAATATTTTGTATCGTCACCCCTCTTATGGGTTTTTTTTCAGCGGACTAAATATTCTTTTCTGCTTCCTTCTTCCGTTTTGTATCAGAAATACTCGAAATGAATGAGAAAACCAAAGAGGGAAAAAACTGAGTGCAACATCACATATTCCCAAGTAAAATCTCCTACGTACCCCACAACAACAAAAAACTACTACTTATAATTATATTACTATTTACTAGAAGCAAGCACACACGCACTTCGTTGGTTTCAAAAATGAATTCAACTGTACTGTCTGGAAACTGTGGTGTAGCAATACTTGTCTTTTTACGGAAGGCACATATTTTACATTTTCAAAATGAAACGTTGCCGAGTCAAATACACACAGCTAGTTAGGCCGCTTGAAGTGTGTGTGTTTTTTTTTAAATATTTTTTTTTTGTAAATATATATTTCGAAGAGTTCTCTGTACAAGCTTCCCGGTGGAATCGCTCGCTTTCAAACAGTCAGGCAAACAAGAATCCTTTTTTTCCACTCCAGAGTCAACTCACCACCAATGCCTAGAACACAACTCTACTCAACTGAAGACTCAAGATCCTTTAATTCCACTAGTCGTTTTTTCCTCTCCTCCCTGTCTTTTCAACTTCCAGTAAACCAGTTAAATAAGTAAATGTGGTTAGTCAGAATCAGCAGAGACGATTTTAAGACTTTTGTCAAGAGGTATGAAATGAAACTGTGACTGTTCTGAAAGAGCATAGTAGGTATATCATGATATTCGATTATGGAGGCCGAATCAAAAACGTCTGCTTGTATAAGAATAAAACCATTTGGTACAGATTGAGAGAGAGAGAAAAAAATTTTCTTCCCAATTCCATAAAATGAATGAAAATAAAATGAAGAGTCGTTTCTACACAATATTCGAATGAAAGTGACGACGACTATAAATATAAAGAAAAGGGGGAAATGCCATCATCGGTCACTGTAACTGGATCATGCATACATTATTGTTATTGCTACTCCACTTACTATTATATTTACCGTTTTATGGAAACATGGAAAACGCCAAATACTTGACGATGAAGGAGATTTGATGACTTTTAATACATTTTCCTATTGAGTATATTTGTGATACATTTTTAATTACTATTGTAATCTTATGTATACCATAACTAACTTCCCTTTTTTGTACATACCCAAATATTTAAGCATGTGTATATCTGTCGTGGTTATTATAATAATCGGTGGTGAGACATAGATTTTTTAATTATTTTTTAATGAAATCAGTACACGCATACATACAAATATATTGTGTCTATTCACATGTTCATATATATCGGGATTGGTACAATATTTAACAATCTTGCTATTTCCATTTACTCACAAACCCAATTAGTTCAAGGAGTCTGCAGGTTATCATCAAATGCAATGTAAAATGCCTTCTTGCAGTTTGCCACGTTTCCTCAAAAAAGACAAGAGCTGAAAGAAGAAGGCGAGATTCAAAAGGAGTGAGTGAGAGAGAGAGAGACCTGACATCAAAGAAAAGAAAGGGCTGCGGCTAACTAAATGTGTCGTTCGAATGATGAGATACATCATAAAATTCGTTCATATTTTATTCTGACGACTACATCCAACTTGATTCAACAATTCAATATGCTTAAAATAACATAAAGTTAAGCGAAATGAAAAAATAAGCAAGTATGTGTACATAAGCAGCAGGAGAACATACTCCAATTTTCGTGAAGATGAAATGAAAATTAATCTTTTTTTTTTACTTTTTTTGCTGGATTCGTCATGTTTAATCATTTTAGCAGCGAGGTCTTATAAAACTCTGCCTATTTTATGCGTCCTCCTTCCTTTCTTACCCAAATTTTCATCGCTCCCACATGTTTTCGTATTCTCTGTAAAATCATACTCCTGATAATAATAATATAATATAGCATAGTGTGCATATCTTGCCTTCTGCATTATATCAGTACCAGCCAAGCCACAATTATTATAAAGAAATGATGTGAGGCCTTTTACGTTTTATATGAAGATTATCAGCACAGAAGCAACAGAAATGTCTTCATTCATACCAGTTCAGAGAGAAAGAGAGAGAGACAGAACGAGAAAGAGTCTCTGTGGTAGACCATAAAATTAGTATGTAACAGTTTTCCATTTTGTCTTTATCACGACAGGGATCTGCTTAGTGGAAGTGCAAGTGAAACTGACTGAGATTGTCTCTACTCTAGATACGACTTGCAGTTTATTTCCATTTCTTACAATCCACTTTTCTAAGCAATAATGAATTCAATCCTTCACCTGTTTCTGCCTTACTTTCCAGCAGACAAATTGTATATTGGAAATTGAAGCACGTATTTGTTTGTGCGTACCTTCAATAATTCAATATATGAACTGATATATGCGTGAATGTATATATGTACCTATATGTGTTATGTATTTGCAAATGTAAATGTTTATCAGTTTATGATGATGGTAGTAATTCACTTGGTTACTCTATTTAATTGACTTCAAATGATGCTCATAAGTACGGTATTAAAATACGGTAAACCACATCACTGCTTCGTATAAAAATATGTAGTATATTATACGTACATACTAGCCTTCGTCAGTTTCTTTTATGTACAATACCTAAAGGAACACATTCTTGGACGTTAAATACTTGAACATTTACAAACGACTCCCCCTTGGCGAGTGAGACGCAGACAAAGGCAACAATGCGAAGGCTGACGTCAATCTGGTGGGATCAGTTCCGATACAACAATTTAGTTTCTACATTCTTGGACGTTAAATACTTGAACATTTACAAACGACTCCCCCTTGGCGAGTGAGACGCAGACAAAGGCAACAATGCGAAGGCTGACGTCAATCTGGTGGGATCAGTTCCGATTCAACAATTTAGTTTCGGAATTCGGAGAAGAATTGCACAAAAGAGTAGAGGGTTAGGGAAATATAAAAATCTTGCGTCTCTTCAAACTGATGTCAGCGTCAGCTAAACATTAACGTATTCATGTGCACTAATGTGACAAACTTGTTCCTTCAAACGAAGTGCAAGTACAAGTTATTATATCAATCGTACTGGTACATCATGTATGTAAGTAGAAGTATTGGGGTAAAGTATAAGAGACAATAACAGGATTATTTTTTCAATACTCTTTGTCAGTTGGTCGTCACCTTCAAACTGAGAGAATATTTTCCCCTGTTTTTATGTCAGGAGCAGCTATTCTCGTAGCATGTATTCTAAAAATCTAGATTTATTATGTGAAAGCGTGCCTCGTATTACGTACACGTAAAACGGTGTGCTATAGCTTGTGTTCCAAAAGTTTTCTTACCCCAATAATTTGTTTACTACACGCAGAATGCTTTTACATGTTTCATACTGTTGACAAGCAGTAGAAGTTCCTATAAAAGTTGCAGTTTACTCTAATTTGTCACTGTGTGTCCGTCAGGTATAATTAGTTCATGATGATAAATGTTGAAAAGGCATGGTAGTAGTTTAAACATCAGTAAATGAAATGTGTGCTAATGGTTAAATCCTGCCGTGGTTAAAATAAATGCAATTAATATTTTCAAAAAAAAAAATCTGCAAAAATCATTGGGCTTTGTAATGCACATATACTTATTACAACGTGAGAAACTCAAAGTCATAAGTGGTAGTAATTATGTCACGTAGAGTGTGTTCATATTGCTAGCGGTTTCTCCGTGACGCAATACAATTTGTGTAATAATTCAGATCGTATGCTACCAGATACTGGTTGATGGTAGAGGTACTTTTGGCTAAGCAAATAAATAGGTATACTGAACAGGATTTACAGAAACAACAGAAAATACGGAGAATGATGAGTAAAATAGCAAATAAATCACCACATGAGTGATTTTGAAAAATTAGTCGGTACTCGTAACATGTATTATAATAAGTAAGAATAGATTTTAAAATGCTTACTACCGTGTTTTAAATTAATATTGCTTTTGAAATACGCTCATACAGGACGAAATGATAATTCATTGTTTACAGAAATTTTTAGCCAGTGATGCGCAAAACACCAAAGCTATTCCACACAGCATCCATGTCGTAACCGGTGCTATGTCTGCTCTACACATTTGCTTCGTAGGTATTTCTATTCGAGAGAATTGTTGATTTCGATCTGAACAAACCTTGTCAGACAAGGCTGATGAAATAATATGTTAAAAGCATAATAAACTTTTTGACTGCCTCATCATCCATGAACGATATGGATGCCTATTTCCATTAAGGTCAAAATAAGCCTTTCTACACGTTAAGTGGATAAAAAACAACTTCACGATTGGCATTGGCATCAAGTATAATTACATGCAAAGACACTCAATAATAATTACAAACAAACCTGCCTATACTCACCAAGCAGGTTCAAGTTTTGCTTTTACGCTTTGAGTAAATTGATAAGAAATGCAAGCATTCGGGAAAACAACAGTTTGACGGAAATTGTTCCGGGAAGCATTTATCTCGGAGACCGAGAGAGACCGTTCTATTGGCGTTGGCGTCGTTTTCATTTTCCTAGCAAATGAAAACTCGTGGACTTTTCTTGTGATTTCCAAAGTCACCCTTGAAACTTGTACTAATTCCATTAGTGTATAGGGGGATGTTCTTGTGTGTTGTAACGCAACCTAAAAAGATTTTTTTTTGCAAAATACTACTCCATTTTAATACTATCTCTAGATAATGGAGTTGCTCATGGTTGATTGATGTAGTTGGAATAGTTGTACTGTACTAGATTTATTAATCAGTACATGAAAGCATGGGAAAGGAGCACAAATGCTTTTATAGAAAACTAAGAATCCATCAATTCAGTAATTTGTTTCAAACGAAAGTAGAAAAAACCATACACGTTGCCTGTTGCCATTGCCTTGATGCTCATGCCATAATGCTGTTAGAATAGTTGTCGATTTTGGCCAAGTGAACGTGAACGAATTGGTTTCTATTTTCCTATTTCTCATCATATATTCAGAATACTTCAGTGATGGCAACTTATTCTTCGTGGTATATTGATGCGTGATAATATTGCAAATGAATGTTATCCCTAAACAAGACTGCTGTAAGCAGTACAGAAAACTTTTGTACGCGATGAGTTTTACAGTTTTAGACGACTTGAATGATATATTACATGCCGTATAAATAATTGGAAGTTATAACGGTTTTTAACGGTTACCGTTGCAAAATTTGCCTCAAAATGTGTCACATATTGTTTTTTGTTGAATGATATATTGCATACCCGATGTTATTATGTAAAAATGTTGAAGTTATAACAGTTTCTAACGGTTATCAAATTTGGATGAAAATTAGCACCAGGGAAGCTATTGAAATGTATATTGGAGTCAGTTGGTTGAGTACTTTAGGAGGAGTAGTGCGGACAGACTTAACAAGATAACATTCGCTATAACTTTTGTTCAAATGCTTCGCATACAAAAGTTAATAATAGTTACGTAAAAACGTAGTTACGAAGGCGTAAAAAGGCATATCATAAATGTTGCATCACTTTTTAGAACGATTAATTTTTTTTGAAAGGGGGGAAATCTTGACTTTGCAATGACATGTTAATCATGACCTGAGGTGTCTGTGGAGATGATTGCTGGCCGTTTATGTCGCAGACTTGAGTTTATCATTTTCACACATTTTATTTTATTCATCCGATTGAAACCTCTTTTCAAACATATTTATTCAACCTAAGAAACAAAACATTGCCAGCTCTGACCATTAGTAATCTGTAAAAAGAATATTAAAGTTCAGGAAAACAATTTTAACATTATTTTTAAAGACTTTAAAAGCGCGTATACTTGAAAGCATACGTTGTTCTATATACTATGACCATGCATCAATAAAATTTGGTTTATTTTTAAAAAATAAGGTTGGCATATTCTTCTCCAGTCAATGTAAATAGTATCCTCATAGAAAAACTTGTAGAACAAACCATCTATCTTGGTACAGAATTAAGCATAATAACTTTGAAAGTGAAGTTTCACTT
>JAHZNB010000355.1:0-12271 GCA_027744295.1 Callyntrura guangdongensis | reverse complement strand
AAAAAGGAAAGAAAAAAATAACGAGGAAATAAAGTAAAAATTACTGTTGAATCAATCTTGTCAAGTAATAAAGTTTTTCATGATGACTATCATCATCATCATCCTCATCATCATCAACGTGACTCATGACAAGTTTTTCTCGTTACAACAGCGCACCACGGCTGCTGAAAAATGCACACTGTACGGCTGGTTTTGCTGGCCATCAAGGCAAGAAGAGATTGAGTATTGACATTGAGAACTTATTTATTGGAAAAGGAAATACAAGACAAAAGAGAGTGTACAACATCATCCCCTGGCTCATCAACAGTCTCACCATCATCATCGTCTTCGTCCGCCGTTTTTCTTCAGTATCATGTAAAACGATGAAGAATATATATGATGACGGTAAAGCAATAACAGTAATAATAATATATCTCAACTAGTCATCTTGTCTTTCATCTTTTCATCATCATCGTCGTTCATTGCGTAGACCATCAAAAGAGGGTAAACGCTAAAGACTAAAGACAACTTTTACTATACACCATATCTATGTATTACGTGGTCGTCCCTAATCATTTATATTAGTTCACCATGTCCAACATGATGGTCATCGTCATCAACTTCATGATAAACTTGACTGGTATCTTTCTGTTGAAAGGCTTCAATCAAGCAGGAGATAGCACCGAGAGTTGGGCTCTAGCTCAAAGAGAACATTAAAACGCTGGATAGGTTTGGGTGAAGAAAGAATGAAACCATTTTGATTTTGATTAAATGTGATTATTATAATTTTCTTCTTGATGTTGCTTCAAAAAGCACAGATAGGTAATTTCTTTACTTTTGTCGTGTATTACCCGGTACAGCGCCGTACACAGTAGGGAGAGCTGGTATACATTAGTAGACGTAGGAGTGGGTATTAATAGTGTTTTGTAAATAATAGTCAAGCCGCTAAACAAAGTAAAGTGTGTAGCAGCGGTGCTTTATCCTCTTTACGTTTGACTCGAGTATTTTCACAAACGGAGAGAACGAGTACGAGTCAGAGAGACGGAGGGAACCACTTTATTAGACAGAAATGAAAGGAATATGAGGGTAGACCGCCCTCATGTCAATTTTAATGTGATCAAAAAGAAAAAAGATCTCCTTTGCTGTGCAGTAATGAAATACTCTAGTTAATAAAAAGAAAAGGGAACAACTGTAGCGGAAGCAGAGAGCACTCGTTTATTATGATTATTACCACTCCTCGTCATCATCATACACCTATATATTTTGCTGTTTAAGGTTACTTATGATAACGATAATATACGGTATTGTTACCAGTTTATAGACCGTTGTGTAGCTGCGTGTAGTATAGAACTGCGATTGCCTCATTAAACCAAAGAGACTCATTTCATCATCATCCCTACGCGATAATCGTCTTTCCTATTTTCCATCTCTTACGAAAAGACGGTGTATATAGAGATTCCTGCCATTAAACAAGAAATACCGCATAAAAGGCATCAGAACACAGCAGCAGTAACAACAATACCACAACAGCATCAACATCATCGAGTTATTACTCTTTTTGAAGAAAATACTTTTGCTTTCATTTTTTTCTCTCTCACAATTTTCGTTATGGTTCTGCCATTTTAACTTTTGTGGTTTCACCTTCATCTTCGTCTACACAACAACGCAAACGACAACTTTCCTGCGTGCTGTTTCTTTGGTTCAGGTTCAAGGCTCATTGGATGCACAAAAAATGGCAGAGAGTGGTATTTTCATAATATATAATTTTAATGACGACGACGATGATGATAACGATGATGGAACCAAACAGCAGGGGCAAGAGCAGTAGCAGGAAGAAACTGAAAAGAAGAAATGAGACTGTGTCTGTTTGTTTGTTTGTTTGCGTGTTGGATGGATACTTGGATGTTGTTCAATTTTCTCGCTTGTTTTGCTTCTTCCTCGTCTGGTTGTACAGAAAAAAGGACATTACTCATTCATGTATGTTATTATGATTATGATGATGAAGATGAGCAGCAGGGAATGGTACGACATGATGATGATGATGATAGTCTCGTGGTAATTCCAATGAGTGTTCGGTCCAGTGAAGCAAAAACTACTACCATACCACCACCACGTTTTAAACTCCATTATACTCATAAAATATCTATAACGCCCATCATCTAACGTCTAATGCACTACTGTTGTAGAATGAGAGATGGAGGAAAAAGACAGAAAAGAAAAATGTAATATGATGATCATGACGATTTCTTGATCCGCGCTGTTGCTGCCGTTCATCTCATCATCTTCTCCTCTCTCTCCTTCTCGGAAAGTCAAAGATGCAATAGTGCAGTTCATTGGATTGGAATCTGGAATTTTGAGTCCACTTTTTTTCCTGGATGAGTACTTTTTTTATTTTGATCTGTTGAAAATTTTTGGCTTTTGCTGTTGTTTCTTTTTGCTACTACCGTACCAACCAAGTATCATTATTTTGTATCGCTGTGCGCACACATTCCGTTATATTATTGCTTTATAGAGATTTTTACTAGCGGTTTATTTGGTAAGTTGGCAAGAGCAAAGTGTGGTTACATTTTTGACTTAAGCAGCAGCTCAAGTACACATTTCTAGTGCTTGTATTGAGCTCATGTGGAAGTGTGTTTGGAGAGAATCATGGAGGATGATTGAAGAGACAGTAATACCATTACTATTACGGATAAAGCAACTACAACCAAACTAATTCTCGTATTCTCTTCTCTTGATCCTGTTCTTCCGTCACAAATTGAACATGCATCATCAACCACGGCACATCATCAAGAGGAGAGCAAGCGAGTGGGAGAGAGAGAAAAAACGATAAAAGGAGGGCAGATGATGTACAGAAAACTAGAATGCGATTGCAATAATGATAACGATCATGGATAAACCCTCCTACTTATTATTATATTAACTCGTCTTTCCGTTTTTGCATACGACGTAAATGTTACATCATCGCAGGCATTACCCGTTTTTTTGCTGTACCCAGGCAGAATTTCATCCACAATCCACTTGTCGTTTTTCCTTTCACCCAGGAATAGCATGCAAAAGGAATCCAATCCCCAAACACACTGCATTTTTTTTCTTTGGGATACCTACGTGGTCATGTGTGAATAGAATTTGTACGCGACGATGATGACGGTGAAGTTGACGGGCGAGTGCAGCTATGAACTTTGCACACTTCATACTTTCAATGTATGTAGGCATATGTTTTCCATAGAGGCTTTTTTCTGGAAAGAAAATTGGTTTTGGTTTTATTCCTAATATTTTTGTGTGAAAAAATAATATGCTTGATTGCATGCATACACGCACATAGGTATATACTCACATAATTTTTTTCTATCTTTTTTTCATTTCAACTAGTACGACTAGCACTGCTGCTGCTCTAATATTAATGGCGAAAAATTCCATGTTGCCACTCATTAATCAAATCCACCACCTTCTCTATTTAATGGCTTGGCCATCACTATCACCACTAACATCGCGTATCGCCATCATGTTAATTCACGGCTTCCCCCAAAAAAAACGTAACATAATTTTGGTCGACAGAAAAAAAATAATGAATTAGAGCGATAGACGTAGGGCTTGTAGCACATTTAAGCTCGGTTCGATAGTAAATTTCCCACTTTTCTTCTTTTTTTGCATATACATATTCCATGCATTTTAACAAGTATTCTTTTAAATAAAAGTTAGTTTGAGTATATCTACATTCGATTCACGTAACATATGATGAAGATGATGGTGATGAAAATGATATACATTTATTACCGTTTTTGTAGACATATTGCTTCTGATACTAACAGATATTGGCTTATTGAGTGAGTCGAGCAAGACTGGAGAAAATTTATTGAAGTAGTTCATATGAAACGAGGGAATGAGTATAGAAAAATTAATATACTAGAATATGCATACCTTTTTATTCATTCATTTTCCATTCTCATTTCTATCATCCACTTGCAAGTACATGCACATGTATTATGTGGTTTTAATGGAAGATTTTTAACCGTTTCAACTCTTTTTGATAGATTGGAAAGGATGCCCTGGTGCACACAGGCATTTATTAGCGATTGATCCATAGAATGATGATATAAAAATGTTGTTTAAAAATTGAGCTACTTATTCACGATGATGATGACAACAACGATATACTCAATACTCCTGTTATTGCCATGTCTTGTAAATAGAGGACCTGCTGACCCTCCCACATTTTTCTAATAGACTCCATCATCGTCATCATCCACATGACTTTTTCTTATTTACCAGTCATCCAACCTACCCACATGGTTGTTGCTGTTGTGTAATAATAATACTTCATAAAAAAGCGAACGAGCCCGAGATGGTCTAGGAAAGATAAAATATTTTTGATGGTTATTATTACACCTCTCACTTCACTCATCCCCATCATCAGCAGCATCTTCGTAGCACGTAGGTATACACCCTACACTTTACTCTCGTTATTATCCCTATCATCATCATCACTTCACATTATATTGCTTCTCCATTTTCCAACACCACCTCTACAACAACCCTTATCCCTATCGATGAGTTGCTTGTTTATGAGCTTAACAGCTATTATTATCATCTCTACCAGCCACCAGCTCATGTTTGTCTACTTTATGCTCCTGTTTTCATCTTCTCCTTTTGCTGCTACCTCTGTATTTTAATAACCTTTTCCAGTTTAGGTCAGGTACTCCTTAAAAGGCATCTTTATTACCTGGTACTCCAGTACTAGCAGCCGAGAAAGAGTTCTAACTTTAATAATAATTGCTGAAAAATTATTATCACATCACGCAGAGAGAGAGAGAGAGAAGAGATGCTAACTTTTTCTAATAATAATTTATTCATGGTAAAAGCTATTTCAGAAGAAAATACAAGAGCCTAAGAACACAAAGGGGATTATAATAGTTTTATGGACGGATCACCACCATCATCGAATGGGGGCCGCAAGTGCAGCACAACAGTTCATAAAACAACAACAAAATCTGCTCCGTACTGGCCATCATCAACATCATCATTACCACCATTATTATCTCCATTTGATTTGCATGTCAGCCCGTCGTACACGAAGAGTGGAAATAGAGGCTTTTTTTCTTACAAAAAGATTGCTTTGTCTATCTTATTATTATTCTCCTTGAGAAATAAAACAAATCCACACTCACGCAAAGCTACTCCTGGTGCGGTGGAGGAACATGTTAAATAGCTTTCTAATAGCCCACAGATTCTGTGATGCTCTTGTTTTTTTTTGTGGTGGTGCTTCTACTACGGAAGGAGAGCCGCTCTAAAATAATATATATGTATGATAATAGTAATTATATGAGGAATCCTTTAAAAGAATCTTCCAATCCTGACTACTGTGGTGCTATGTAATGGTATAACTCATAACGATAAGCGTTTTTATCCCAAGAATCTTCGTCCTTCGCATCCTTTACATGCATTTTTATCATGTTTGAGTTTTAGGTTTACGATTTTTACCTATGTTATCCATATTTTATTTTGGAGTAATTTTTGAAAAGAATTATAAATGCAGCGCTGTATGCTATATATTATTTATATGTATGTACCTACATACATTACATGACTGCTCATATTTGGCAAACGAGTGTAGTGCCCATGTCAAGTTTGTTATACATGAAATTGTATGATAATAGTAATTATATGAGGAATCCTTTAAAAGAATCTTCCAATCCTGACTACTGTGGCGCTATGTAATGGTATAACTCATAATGATAAGCGTTTTTATTCCAAGTATCTTCGTCCTTCGTATCCTTTACATGCATTTTTATCATGTTTGAGTTTTAGGTTTACAATTTTTACCTATGTCATCCATATTTTATATTGGAGTAATTTTTGAAAAGAATTATAAATGCAGCGCTGTATGCTATATATTATTTATATGTACCTACATACATTACATGACTGCTCATATTTGGCAAACGAGTGTAGTGCCCATGTCAAGTTTGTTATACATGAAACCCATATACCGCTCTCTGTACAAAATGAATAAATGGATGAACGAATGCAGGCAAAGGTCTCCATTTGTCTTAAAACGTGCGTGTCTGAACTGAATCTGTTCTTCCACACAAGGCCTTTTTGAGATTTGTTTTTATTCTTTTGGCTGGTTGTTGTGTCTTGTCAATTTTTGCTCCCAACACACATAATATAGTTACGTATATTTTTTATTGTTGCAGTGAACTGCAGCTTCCTCATAAATGGCAGCAGCCAAAAGCAGAAGAACGGAATAGATAGGTTGATGGCAGTGTAGTGTAATAACAATAATGGTAATAATAATCATAATCATAATAAATGGTTTGCACTGACTGCTCTTGTAGTATATGTACATATTACATACCTATAAACGCTGCTGTTCTGTGTTGGGATGCACCCCTTTCGACGTGATCAAATATTTTTTATTGCTGTTGCAATAGATATACCGGTTATACACGCAACGCAATAACATCACCAACAAAGATCAAAATGTGGAAACATTATAGGCACATATGGGAATGCACCTGAATGCATTATTATTGTGTGGCTGTTTTCAAGTCAAGGCAAGTCACTTGGTTCGTTGTACACAGCTGAATAGGCATTGAAAATGTGGTTTGGTCTCTTGCTTTTTATACAATTTTTTGGTTTAGGTCAAAAGTATCGGGTTTTACAGGAGCTTCGTCTT
Organism: Callyntrura guangdongensis; assembly: GCA_027744295.1. Classification (NCBI taxonomy): domain Eukaryota; kingdom Metazoa; phylum Arthropoda; class Collembola; order Entomobryomorpha; family Paronellidae; genus Callyntrura; species Callyntrura guangdongensis. The sequence goes on along the minus strand of JAHZNB010000355.1, from coordinate 5,616 downwards.
CAAACAGACAAGGAAAAGGCCAACAAAAGCAACATCCAACGCTGAGGATGCAATCTTTACACATAAAAATGATGATATTTTTTCTTGAGACACACTCTGGAACCAGTAGAGTTTAAAATTTCAAATGACGACGCGTCATTATATTTTTGATGTGGTCAGCACAAAAAAGGAAAAAAATATTTTTACAACACACTAAGTCCACAGCGCCATTACAATATTTTTTACCACATAATATTACATTATTATACTAGCACTGCTTGTGCCCTGGATATTGTATTGGTCTGGAGGATTCACCTCACCCCCTTGTCAAGCAAATGTAATCAAGTGTCATTTTGTACGGGATACAAGAAAGGAGAGAAGAAATGCATTTTGCCTTCTTGCTTCTTTTCCGATTTCTACCATGCCGTTTGGGACGCAACCACAACAACGTAACCGACCAGACACGTTTTCCATTTTCCTCGGAAAACTTCATTATTGAAAATGGATTGTCGGTAATGTTGGTGGAGGAAAGTAATGCACAAATACACGACGGCAACAGTGGAAAGGAACCAACAAGATATTCACTTGTTGTCTTGCTGCACCATCATCGCATCCAGACATGTCTTGATGCATACAAATGTCTCTTATTACAGTTACATAGCTACATGTACACATATTCCAACCCCGGATATACTCCACTCGGAAATACGTAAAGAAGCAGTGAGGAAAACATTTTGTTCTCTTGTCAATTTCTCTACTATTTTTCAAGAGAAAATGGAATCAGAAATGAAGAACAAAATCCCCTTCTCTACTGACCAAAGTCAGATTCCTACAGAATAAAGAAAAACATTCCGACTTCTTATCCTTCAATCCGTACATTGTTCATATACATACATATACCATTTAGTAACATCATTTGGAGTTTTCTGACTTTATTTGCATTTTTTATCCATCTTGTCATATCAGTTGTAAGATGGACAACAACAATAGCATCATCATCATTTCGATTACGATCAACGACATTTCAAGGATCGCCATCCCCACAAAAACAGTCATTTTTCCCGTTCTATCTGTCGTAATATCCATTCATCCCCATTTCGAGATGGGGTAACACAGCAATATCAACTCTCTTTTTTATTACAGGTGTTACACACCGTTGTGTTCGGTGCCGCCGCTACTACCTCCTCTCTTACCCAAGAAGACGAACACAACCTATTACGTAATACAATAAGTTTTGACAGTAGCATCAACAACAGGAAAGGATATTGAATTTAATGTGTGATTCTCCAACTATATTTCTCCCTTTTTGTTTGTTAGTACTGTCAAACATCCAGCCTGCCACCGCATTTCTTCTTTTCTTTCTACTTTCAAAGCAACGTCACCATTGCCGAAGCTTGCCGTGAACGATGTCATCGGTAAAGTGTGCTGTCTAAAAAGAAGTTGTAAAAACGAAGTAATAGCAATAATACTTACAACGACAAGAACAACAACGGCCCGAGTAACAAAAAATACTGTTTCAATGCCGCTGCTGTGTAGTACGCCGTACGACTGTCTTTTTCTCTCTGTGTACCTTATCGATTCTTCGTTCCAGCGAGTGAGGAGTGTCACTTTTCTTATGACTTTTTGTCTTCTTCGTCACTCAACTATTACCTTTCTGCTGCTGTTTATATATGGAGTTGTAAAAGTATTATGGTTTCGTTTCTTTTCCCTATCCTGACTTGGGCTTTTGAAATGACTCGTATATGAAGACATTAAAGAAAGAACATTTTCTTTCGGTAATATCCCTAAAGCCTGCGTTACACAAGAGCTATTACAATTCTTACTGCGCTTCCGTTCTACCACGGAACGCAGGAGTCGTTTTTATTATTACCCCTGCTACATAACTAAATGGATAATGCTGAAACGGTAGATTGAAGTTTTGCTCGTACGTGTGTGTGTGTGTACGAGTGTGACACCTGAAACGACTACCAGTGTAGAGTATACTTTGGTCGTAATGGTAAATGAAGTAAAATACACAAAAGTCAAAAAATGCATTTCACTTTTTCTTTCCTTCAATCAGGTGGAATGGTGATGGGATGCTGCCATCTTTACTGATACGATAAGCTTGTTCCTAAGTTGTCAGTCAGGAGTATAAGTAATAGAGAACCGTCGGAAGGAAGGGAAACGCCAATAAAATGCGTATTACCATTACCACAACAGCATCATCGTCGTCGTATATTTCCCCGTGTTGATGGCGAAAACTGAGCAATCCACCCGACAACCAAACAGGATGTAATGTGACGACGACGATGATGATGAGAGTGATAGCGATATTGGATTACGGTGAGAGAAGGTAAACAGCAGTGTTGTTGGTGGTGGTGGTAGTCGTAGTGAAGAAACGAATAGAAGATAAGCTTATTGTCCCTTTACCTGATCTGATTGCAGTAACTTACAACTTTTCCTACCATTATTACCCACCACAGTCCGCCCTCCCGTCTCCATTTATTCGGAACAAGAAACATTTAATAAATCTGCCAATTTTTCAAAACCCTTTATCCATTTTGCTAAATCATCATCTTCAGTTTCGTTACTGTACGTCAGAGGATCTATTTATACAAACGAAGATGACGATATAGTGTATGAGAGAAAAGACAGACGAAACGCAATTTTCTTCAATTTCGATAAATTTACATGTAACTATATTACAAGCCCTATGGCTGTCTCATGTTTCTTGTTACGCAAAATAAAATAAGCCTACTTTGCTTACAAATCAAAAAATTCCATTACGCATCAAATATCAAAATTACAAAATATGTAACTTATAATGCTCTATTTTATCCGGCCTTTCTCCAACAGTGACCGTAAAAAGTTTTCTCTGTTGAAAAACTCTGTCAGCCCTTTGTTTTATGGATAACAATGATAACCCGGTCGTATTAAAGTTAAGTGCTTCTAAAGTAATACCACCAGACCAGGTGATCGCTACCCTCTCAATTTCAAGCAGCTGATTCCACGAATTGCGTATACTCTTCACTCCATTTCGTTATCCTTTTTCTATAACATGGCAAATATTTTTACTTACTACTTACTTTTCACAAACTTTTCTTTTTCTTTTGATCCAATATTCCTTACCTCAAAACTTACGGAAGCTTAGTAAAGCCAAAAACGTAACCTTCCAAATCCCAGGCGGTAGCAGCAAATTGCCGCAATCAAGGCACAGAGACAGAGAGGAAGAAAAACTCTGAAACTGGAGCGTCAAAAATAATATGTTGGGAAGTTAGTGATATTATGGAACATTGGTGGTGGCTGAGGAACACTCGGGAAAAATGTAGACATTTTTGATCGTCAAATATCATCCTCGTCAACCATATCCCCTGCTGGCACATTTAAGGCCGTGTGTAGCAAAAGAGGTAGAAAAGTCTCCAGGCGATGGAGTTTGATGTTTCCAGACTACTGCTGCAGACTTCTATACTGTTTACTGTGAAAGTATTCCTTCCGCCGTTTGTTTCATCTGATATTCTTATATCTTCCGCGATGGAAAACGTGTAGGCTGCTCACACACTCTATTCCACTGCCTCTTTGAAACAACGCAGCAAGTATACATCCCCCTACGGTACTTTTCACAAAAATATCGACTTTCTAGTTTGAAGGTATTACTTGAAAAAGAAAGACTCAAGTAGCAAAAAATAACCTTAATCCTCTTGTATTTCATGCTGATGATCATCATCATTCTTATCCAACCTCTCGTCATAATGATGACGATCATCATGATCGTCCTCATGCTCAGATGTGGGTGCAAAATACCAGTCTAAATTTTAAGTTGCTTTTTGCCCTTCTCGCCAAATAAACCTTTTGTTTTTTCTGTACCTTGCTTTACAACCTGTACCCAATACGCGATTTTACATCAATGTTTATAAGAAAAAGAGCAAAGATGGGAACTTTCTTCAGCTTTGGCTTGCGACAATGCTTCCACTGCCAGGGACACACACTTTCCTTTCGTGCGATGATATACGCTCTATAAGTATGTGAAAGGCGTGTGTTATTGCCAGAAACATGTATCTACGCAAACACACATTCACACACACACACACAAGCACATTCTTTTATACGGCTTAAGGGACATCTTGCAATATATTTACTTGGAGCAGGGAGACACCCACCACATGGGTCTGATAATAATAACATAGTCAGTGAACCGAGAGAAAGAATGTGGCAAAAGTACGAGGAAGAAGAAGCATAAAGAAAATGCTGTTCTCAGTGTTCCCGCTTGCTTCAACTACTGCTGGTGCATGTAATATATACAATAAAACCAAGATGATATATAGAAGCTTTCCAATTGTAACGGTAATAATAACATGCGACCGAGGAAAACTAGTCGTCGGAGTCGTATCAAGTTTTGAATATGTCGTGTGACGACGCTTTTTCTCTTGTAAACGGTAATTCAAGTATGGAAGGTGATTTTTCCCTCGCGCCGTGTTTCCACGCGGTGTAAACGCGACGTGTGGAGGACAAATACAGGAGAAAAGGACGACGACATGTGACTTTTGCATGCACACGTTCGTCTGAAATAGTATATATGTAGGTATTTTTCTTCCTATTACCACACTGCATTGTATTTTTATTGCGGACATAGATGACTTTCACCCTGGTTGTTGGTGGCTGTTAAGAGAAGGAAAAGCTCTTTTAGAACGTGTGTATGTGAGTGTGAAACTGTAACAGGGGTTGCAGCAGCAGTCGAAAGACATTAGTACTATTATTACAGTTATGTATAATGATAGACTCTATTGTACAGCAAATGGTAAATGCACTTACACCCGAAAACCTGAGTTTTTCATCTTTGTGCTACACGACGAGCCGAAATAAAACAGAATTTCGTTTTGGTACCAACACCAACTAGGTTGGTGGTGGGAACGAGGATGATGATGATGACTGTAGTCGAGGTCGTACTGTGTGTAGTACTCCTGCTGGTGTTATTAAACTTTGGGTTATATATCTGCCATCATATAGCATGTGTATGCATGCATGGATGCTTGCATGCACACAAATGAAATGTGCGGGAGAGACAGTGATATTCTCGAAAAGGCGTTCATAAAGTTCACTCGCAACTCTATATTTTTCGTTCGAATGACTTTTCCTTTTCAGCAAAGAAAATACGCGGAACGAGTGATGGTGTGTGTGCATAATATAATAAAAAGAAATGTATGTCAGTATCAGCATGGATGGTAGTGATGATGATACTTATGGGAAAATATACAGTCTGTGAAAATGGTAATATGCCCGTCTTACGTGATATGTGCAGTTATTTGGCACAGAAAAGAGTACGAGTACGCACATTGTCATCATTGTCATGTTTCTCTCGTCCGAAAGAGAGGAGAGGATGATGATGGTGACGGCGGTAATGGTGATGCTAGCAGTAGGATAAGTGCCAACGGGAACACAACAATAAAATTGTACAATGTGCCATAATATTCCAGTTTATGGAGAGAGGCAGATATTGCACACAAAATGGCACTGCTATATTCACTCAGCTCATGAAACACAGAGTACCGACCTAGTAGTACAGCAGCAACAGCAGGAGGACTAACTGGATGATTGTCACTTTGTACATCGTACATCGCCTTAACATATTATACGCTGTCTACGCCGTAAGTTGTAATCACA
>JAHZNB010000354.1:0-26794 GCA_027744295.1 Callyntrura guangdongensis | reverse complement strand
ATTACAACGTTGTTGCTGCTCATACTGGGTATGACGTGTCCCATGAATACCTGCGGAGTGCGTGTATTATGCGCATAAATTATATGAGAATAATTAGAATGAAACATAATAAAAACAGTATGATCTCTGGCTACTCCACACAACAACTATGTTTATCTACCTTGGATTTTGCCAGCCGCAAGATTGAAGTTTGAACCGTAAAGTGTGAATACAGACAACGAGCAAAACCACTTACGGTTTTGTTGTCAGACTCAAATATGAAAGGAATAGGGACAGTATGATAATGAAGAACAATTTTCAAGTACTTTATTTTCCAGATAAAGGCAAACGGTAATAAATAAATCATAAAAGAGGAACGATAGAAATGGAAGTTGGTTTGCGTTATGCAAAATACATGAGCGTCCACCAACGAAATGTGCTAGATTCGGTGTAATTTGCATGAATACCAGAGGTGTAGTACGATAACAACGCATGTTGATTATTACATTGGTACGTGTGCGTACCGCGTGATGCGTACAGTGCGAGCGAGAATGAGAGAAAAAGTGTATGATGACCGGAGGGATGAAACCTATTGAACAAATTAAAATATGCTTTTTGGCACATTTTGTGCTGTTGCAGAAGATATACTTACAAAATTGAATAATGAATACATTGTACAAAGACCATTACAACCAACCATGAAGGTTTTAATTAGCTCTCAGGAGATTTGTGGGCTGAGGATGAGCAAGGTAAGAAAATTATTTAAATATCTACATACCTACTTATACGGACACGTGGATATGTACAACGAATCCGAAAGGAAAACACTACTGGAGGTGCTGGGTGGGGCTAAACTAGTTAGCTGGAAATTGCTAATCATTTAAAATTCCATCATCATAAAATTAATTTTAAACTAGTAATTATTTTCTAAGCAGTTTTCAAAAATGCGACCTACTAATAAATGGACACACAGTGGGAAGTATATAAGTACATAAATATGTGCGGGTGCTCATAATTTTGTGAGTACCTACACTTCTTCACCACACACGCATGTGCACACGATTAATTTAGTAAGGAAGGAAAGGAAATATGTAGACACGCAGTCAGAGTGCATGAACCCCGAAGGAGTAAAAAAACAGTCTCAATCTTATATACTTGCATATTCACACTTGTTTTTTTTTATATTGGTAAAAGTATAGTTATGTCTAGTATATACACAACAACGTTGCTTACACTCAATCCATTCGGCAGCAAAAAATCTCATCTTTATGCAAAAACAATCTTGTTCGCACATTATACTTCAATTTTTTTCATGAAATAATTTACCCACTCGATGTTTATATCAATTATCTCGTTTCTACTTGTGGTTTTAAGAATTTTCTGCTTGCGTAATGTATTTCGCTTTCTTTAAGTGACAGAAACTCTCTGGTGCTGGTGCTACAATAAAAGCAGCTCGATCATATACATAATATAAATATATTACAACATTATTATTATTATTATATTACACAGTTCTGGGCCAGGGATACCACATACCACTTTCATTTAGGTTTGCATAACGCTGTCAAGTGGCTGTTTCGTCGACAGTTATTAATGGGATACATGGTAGTATAAATAATCAGTGAACAGTATTTTTTTTTGTTTTTCCGCCATAATGTCAATAAAGGTTCAGTAAAGAAAACATGGATGATGGAACGTACTTTACGAATAAATCATAAATCGAATATTATGGCAAGTAGCTTATGAGGGACACCCGCATTGGAAAGTCTCATTTTTCTTCCTGGAGTTTTCTTTTTGTATGTGTATCAGTGTATTTATCTATGCCTTGAAACACTGCCAACAAATGGTGCACTATGAGTCGTGATAATATATAGAAATCACTACGTAATGCTGGTGACTGCTGTTGTTTGTGGTGGGAGTCAATAAAATTCGTAATTATCATTATTTTGAAAACATTTGTTACAACGAGTGCTGCGTACGTATATAATTTTTCTGCGTATCGCGAGAACATCATTCAATTATTAGAGAAACGTGGCCATTCAGCATAAACTAAAGCGAACCAAATTGGTATGTAATTGCCATGCATTTTTAGTATAAAATTATCGTTGTAAGCATCTTCCTTATTCCGCCTACTTTAGCATATAGACGCAAGTTTTAAGACTGTAAAAATGTATTTAAACTAGTGTGGTTTATTAAAGCACGTTTATTGCTTGCTCTTAAGTATATTTTTACCGCGCTTTTGGCGTTGATGAAAATGTTTAGTATCCCTTACGCGTGTGCGGAACAAAATACGGAAATGCTAATATATGATGTTTCGGCAATATTTTTTAAAACTCACTTTCTTTACTGATTGGTGGTGGAAAACGTTGTCTGTCATTTGTGTAGAGTTGGTTTTGTTGGTAGTGGTATTACATTAAACTCCTTCGTAAAAACTTCTTGAGGGTGGATGTTATGATAATAAATGCATAAAATACGCCTCAGACACAACGAGCCAAAACTTGGTCTCTTGATGATTTTGCTGTGTGCAGCAAGAGTGAAAACGAATTTTGCTTCCAGTGTAAGTACAATTAGGAGAAAAAGTGTGTGTTCAGATGGTCGTTGCAACTTGGGTGGAAACTGCGTGAGTAATAAGCGCTCTTGTAATGATTTATTTGATTGCCAGTGGATTTTGGCAGTATGAAAACGTGCGTAGTAATAACAATAAAAACAAAGATCTTTGTTTAGCTGGTTGCGTTGTGCAAGTGGTCATAAACATACGCTTTCATATGTTGATATATAGTGCAATGTATCCAACTAGTGGAAAAAAGAAACAGAATAGCACAACTTTAAATACTAAAGTTTGTGGGATGTAGGATGAGGTTTGCCATCGATATGTCTATCTTGAAACAACCGACTAACTTTCAACTTCAATTACACACACAGTACACATGCACTAACGTTGCATGCTGACTGAAGTCAGAACTCAGCAGCAAACAGACTCATTGTCTTTCATTTAAATTCATCTGCATTCATTAATATAACCAATTTACAACAATTTCCCCGCTTCCATCAACACGGCGCGGCGACATAGAGAGTGGTTTTCATTCTCAAGGGACAAAAATAAAGTTGTTTGAAGTTACACTTCTGCTGATAAATAACATTGACTTGGAAAATATGCCGCGTGAAAGAAATATGAAATACGGAAGACATGCAGCATATATGATGTTGTTATCACACGATGAAAACGATGTGATATGCGGTACAAGGAAACCAAAGTTTGGGTTTGTAGTTGTACTTGTGCGGTGCATTAGCTTTGGTGTGAGTTGTAAAATTATGCGATATCGTGGCACATCAAAAATATTATTAAACTTCCTTGAAACGAAAGGCTACCAAGAACAACAGCAACACTGTATTAGCATATCAGGGCAAACCAAGTCTCAAGTTTTGAAATTTCAACAAGAAGCTCGCAACAGCTAACCCGACTGCATCTTCACTTGAAACCTCATATGAAAAATGCTCAAAGACAAGTAACTCATCATCGCGCTCAGCAGAGGGTCCATATCTTTTGTGTCATATAATTTTTCGCATAAAAATTCAGATACCATGAAATTGTAGAAAAAGTGTGAATATTTTTCTTGATCTCGTTAAAAGCTACCCTCCTACCGGCTCAAGCCAGTTAGACATAGCGAAACTCATCATCATCTCATAGCATTTTTACAGATGTGCGTGCATTTTTCTCATTTTTTGTAGCTGAGTGTAATAATTTTTTCACAAAAAGACTGATGACTGCATGATTATTTTTTGAAATTGGGAAACGAGAAAAATTGGGAATTTGCAACAAGGTCTTTATTTCTCTGAGTTAGTAAGACAGTTCACAGAATATAAGGCATGTTAAAGGAACTTTATTTTGTTATGACATAAACACATTCTCATCTGGAGAACTGAAAACACTGCTTGCATGAATCTTGAAAGTAAATAATATTTACTGTCACTCATTTTGTGGGAGGAAAAAATTTGGAAAATGAGCGTAGTGTATGAATCCTGATTGCAGTACTTTTTTCAAATTCTAAAACTAGAGGAAAATATGGGAACGTCATTTTTCCTAGGTTTTACTAGCAACCACAGCCACACCAATATGTGAATACAAGCGAAAGAGTATTTACTTTTGTATTTGCATTTCACTGTCGTGTTTGAACTGACAAAAATGATAAAGTAAGCGAAAATATGTTTTGCATGCCCAGCATATTTTCCTTTCATATCAGAACAGCTTTACATAATATTTTATGTACTTTGCGCGTTAACTCTCCCTCTCGCTCCCTTTCCAAGATTGCGTTAAAAAAATTCAACTTCACATAATTCTGGGTAGACGCGCATGGAAATCTCACAGACGACTGATTACAAACGTCTGTAATTTCTGGACCATTATTTTCATTGGCAATAAACCATAAACCATATTCCTCTTCAAAATGCGACAGTCAGAAAAGGGCGAAAAGTCATTGAGAAAATGTCACTGACGATGACTGTGCTGTTGCAGGAGGGCGCGCTTATGGCGACGCGACGAACGGACGTGTATACAACAGCAGCTGTATTGCAATATTATTATTAGTTATTTGTCTGCCTATCCCATTCCATCATTTTTCATGTTTCGCCGGGGTTACTTCAGGTTCACGGTTTTTTGGCTACGGCGTTATATTTTCTTGCCGTTTGGTACACAATGTGTATGACATTGGTACGCACGTTTTCCACAGTTTTGTTCTGAAGTAAAGTCAAGTAAGCAAAGTGCGTGCATTATGTAAAGTTGGAGAGTATTGCTTGTATACACTGCGGCATATTGCATAATACGGGCACATATCATATAAACAAATGTGGGAGAAGCAAAACAAAAGGACATTGGCCCGATGCCCAAGTTTGCAACAGCAAACAAGACAACCAAACCTCTATGAAGAAACGCACTTTGCTTTTCAGCCAAAAAATTCGTGTCTCTTCTTTTTCCATCCATTTGAAAGCTGTTCGTCGTCGTCATCATCATGATCGTGGTCCTCCGTACCATCATCGGCTTAGGTAACTTCTTTTTTGGCATATCTTTATTACTGACGCAGGCGGTAAAACATGCAATAATAATAATACTCATTCGTATCCCGTATCACAGACTAATGCCAAAGTGTGGTAAAGGTAGGAGAATGAAAGACCCATTCTCCTCCCAATCATCATCATCATGAAAATCGGCTTATCAACTATATCATTGGAACGAGAATGATACAACTAGGGACAGACTTAAAAACTGGGATTTGTTTATGCATACAATTTTGCGTAAATAGATATGGGAAGTCGTAGTGATAAAAAAATGTTGTTGTTTTGCTAAAGTTACTCGTCTCCTCGGACTGCCCACACTCACATACACACAGTGTCCTCTTGTCTATTAATGTTGCAACCACCTTCCATCACCTTTAATGTGATAACCAGCGTGTAATGGGCTTTTATCGTAAAAACCGTATACCAAAGCAAAAAACTGTCAAGCACATTGTCCCTCAACTTTTAATTCATTGTTAAAATACGAAACACATTGTCCACGTTTATTGTTGTCGCCTATTTTGGCACTTGTGCGTTATCTACGGCATCGAAAAAAGTACTAGGATATTAACCATGCGTGCAGAGAGCGAAGAACCACGTTTTATTTCAATTGATTTTTAACGGATAACAGAGTGCGTGTGCAGAGTTTTAATCCTGATTCATACACAAAAATTGTTCATTTTCGTCGTCATCATCAAAAGATCAATGAACGAGTAATATTTTGATGACAATGACAAGCAAGGGACTGTATACAACATGTTTGGTTGGAGGAGGAGGTCTCTGAATTTTTTTTATTTCCTGCCCACGCATGTCAGATGTTTCCAGTAGGAGAGAAAAAGTCATTTTCATAAATAATATTTTTTATTTTATATGAAAAATTGAATGCTAGACGGTAAAAGGTTTGGTAATTTGGTTGCTTTGTCAAATTATAAAGATAAACCAATATATGCTTGCGCGAAATTAAAAACCGGATCGAATTGAGAAAGGCTGCTTTAAACAGACATTTTACGACAAAGAAGGAGTATAGGCAGGCACATTGAGTATTTCAACTTTATGATTTGTGGGATTGATGGAAAAATAAAATTAACGTGTTCAAAGTCAAGTTCATGAAATATTATTTGTTTTGTTGTGCATTTCCTTTTAGAGTTTTTTCTTCTGGCAAGTGGCCTTTATCAGAGGATGCCGAAGAGTAAAAGATGGATGAACGTGTTGAATTATGAATTATATTTCGTTTTTGATATTGTCCTTCATTCCACATTTGACACTCATTTATCATTCGTTACACTGGTCAATACAAACAGCCTTCGAAAGATGTGTACATCATATTATATCACAAAATGTTATGCCAATCGTCCACGTTAGGAAATGCAAATACCGCCCGAATCTTTGAAGATGATGCAAAGTGATATTGAGAAGACCGAAGAAATACATACGACGTAATCAAATAAAAGACGCAGCAACAACGGTTCGTCTCGTTCATCAACATCATCATATCACATCATTGAATAACAATGAAACATTCTTTTGTAACAATAGTTGCACGTTTATTGCCACATTTGCATAATATTTTTGCCAGGCTACTTCCATCGTGTACCTTCACTACACGGACATTGTATTGGTTGTAGGTATGCACTTCAGTAGAGTGCCACCGGCAGTAGTGACCGTACCGGTGCACATATGGTGCCAGCTTCTTTTGTTTTTACAACAAGAAATATTTATCATAATGTCCACGTCTTCGTCGTCATGTGTGGCATGCAAAACTTTTTTGTCGTTCCTCTTAAAAGGATATTGGTTTACTGTATACCACCTCCGTTACTGCTGTACTTTATAAAGTGCTTCCTTCCACCAGTAGAGGTTTAGGTATTCGCGTCAAACAGGGAAGTACTGGGATATCGTGTGAATGCTAAATGCTGCTGGTATCATTTTACCCTCCTTATTTGTAGTCTGGAGGAGTATTTTTCGTGAAATGCGTCATGCCATGTGATACTTTTGTTTTCACTTGGGTGACTTGTGAGTGAGCGACGAGCTACCAACATGAAAGTTATCACTATTGCTGTTGTTTTTGGTGTCACCATTATCTCAGTCTGTTCTGTTGACACCTGAAATGTAATTCTTAAAAGCATCACATTAACTCCATATTTATGAGGATTTTTTTTCTCTTCATTTCTTATCGTTACTTCCAGAGAGAACGAGGAGACTGTACAAATGCATTGTGTAATGTGCACTCTTCCTGGTGAGGCAATGAAAAAGTGGTATCATTATTATTATGTGTACTACTATCATGCTTCAGCATAAAATGTTTTTTACAAAAAAATTGTTCTTGGCTCTCATTGGACTTGCACTCTGATATCTCTGTGTAGTGAACTATCAACTAAATGGTCAGCTTTTCTTCACCTGCTCAAAATATTCTACGAAAAATCGAAAGCAACGCGCCTTTTCCTTTTTTATTTCAGTCACAATCGTGCTTCGATAAAATTATGTATTTCCATGTGGTGATGACCACGTTTGTATGCCATATAATATTGATTGCGAATTACAATGCGTATTTGTAAAAAAGCTTTAATTCATCTGAGGAGCACCATCGGCTTCGTATCAAAGGAGTTTTCTCCATAACACGGAGTTTTTTGTGGGAGAAATCATGCGTGAAGCATAAAACTTCCTACCCTCCGTGAATCATTATCACGTTACGTATATTACACGTACCTATCATCAACAATAATTTTATATTACAAGTTGTGCATGTGCATCACACTTGTTGTACTACTATACTATCCCTGACTGAAAAGACACGATTTGCATAATATATTGGTGGCGTTGCCTTTGTTATACTTGCTCGATTATGTTCAAGTTGTGCAGGTAATCCGAACCATTCTCATTGACGAATTGACTTGCGTAGCACGACGGCGACACCATCAGCAATCACTCTAAAGCATCACAGCTTGTCAATTTTATGCTTGGGTTACATATTTTCTACCTTGTTTTGGTCATCGTGATCATTATTAATGAAATTGAAAGGCTGATAGGAAGGAGAGAAAAAATACTGACTGGATTTATGATTTTGATGATTTGTAATAAGCTTTCCCCTTTATTGTCCAAAAGACAAGTTCAAGGGCTGTTATCTTCCTTGCTGGTTTATTGGATTGTGAATGCGTACTTGATTATTGAAGACGTGGATACCAAACATTATTGCGTTTATAGGAGAGGTTTTGTGCTGTTGTTTAATCCCGTTCATAAACGCATGTAAATGGACGGACACGCACGGATAGATAGGGAAACTAATTGATTTTGAACCTGGAAAACGTCTGTCATGATCACATCATATCATCTATTATATAATCGTAACAATAATAACCGTTTGTCTCCGTCATCCATAACTTTCTTTTCATGATCACGTTTTCTATAAGTCAAGTATTATTCCCCGCATGTGTGTACTCACAACAACACATAGAGTTTATATGATTTTAAGCGTGCACATATTTTTTGAAACAGGGCTCCCCGTAAAAGGAAGAATAGGCGCAATCTCCACAATTCCTGATTGTCCACGGTATATTTATTTAAACAAAAATGCAACTTGATGAGATGAGATATCTGAAACCTTAACATACCTACAAATACTTATAAACTATATACCCACTCTAATAATCGGTTCAACTCTCCTCTTTTTGTTATATCACATTTTCATTGTTATATGCGATGCTGATAATGTTGATCCGTTTGTTCATATTTCTTACAGACATATGGTTTTTTGTGCATTGGACTGATTGTCTAAAAAGAAGTTAAATAAGATGATAAAGATGGTATGCTCGCGGATACTTTTTTCTCTTTTGATACAAACAGTTGATAGTACAATGCAATGACAACATTTTTTGTTATTTTTTGTTGCATGATGAAAAACTTGTTGAAAGGGAATACGCATAGTTAACTTGGGGGATTACTACGAAAAAGCCGGAGGTCTGGCCACTTTCATAGGTACATTCACAGCGTGTGTAATATATCAAGGAAAATAGACATTTCGGAAGGACATGGGCTGGAAAATCTGACTCTTTTTTATCAAAGGCAGCAGAAGAAACATCGTTTGTTTTTCTTCATCCAACCCGATTCGACATTTCGGTTTTCTTTGTATATTTTCATTCAGTTCTGTTGTTGTTACAGGACAAAGGGAAAATGCGCGTAAAGACGTTGTTGTTTCTTGGCATGAAGGATGATTGTATTGGAGAGCCAGTAGGTCCACTAAGGTTGTTTAACAATATATGTTTAAATGATGTTCAATGTATTCGTACAAATGACAATATCATATTTGAAATCGAAAAGGATTATAATGATGGCATAGGATGAGTCAGTAGATAAAGGCATAGAGCGTCTCAATTATCAACGATTGGTCAAGCTTCATTAAGACCACTTTTTCCTACCAATTCCGCATCATCCTCTCTTCGTAATCCAAAATCTACAATAAAAAGTTTTTCCTTGTAGAATATACAGTCATTACTTGCATTGCAACTTGCAAGGATGAGAATGCTCAAGGATTTGTTTGCTGTCGATTGGGGAATAAAACTTTGGTTAGCCTTATTGGGAGCCAATTTGAAACAAACGCAGGGAATTCCAAAACACCAATGCCAATGCCCTTTCTTTTCCTTCCTGGATGAAATTCCATTGTTATCTCTCGGTAGTGCTGTAAATTCAACCACCTAAATTATTGTGTTCTCTCACTCTTTCTCTCTCACACTAAAGTCCGAGCCGAGACAGCAAATGACCAGTTACAAAAAAGTGTGGATTTGATTTGAACATATCTTCACGAGATTTCCAATTCCCGTCTAACTCTCCTGGCTCCGGTGTAATAAGACTCTGTGTTGTCTGTGTGCAAATAAGTGTTTGTATCTCGATATCAGGTATCATTATTTATTAGCTGTTGGACTACTTGCAACTCATTTGCATTTACTGAACAAGGCGTAGGGAGGGGATAAACTGTACACTACTTTTTAACCAGACAAGTTTCCTGTTCGATCAACACAATCATACGTTATTTGAAATTGAAGTATTGGCTTTTATCTACTTCATTATGTTATCTCATCATCTTTGTTTAAGTAGCAGTAGTTTTTCTCCTTTTACCAATTTTGATTCCTGAAATACGCGTACGCACGCAAAATGTGTATTATTAACTACCATAAAAGTCAGAGGGTATCTTTTAAGGAGAAACAAAAATTAAGATAATGCCTATGTGGGCTTTGCGAATATGAATAAATTACACGCGATATTTCATTCTTCCACGACGATGATATGATTTAGCGGCAAAATTTACGAGCCGGTGATGATTGCACTTACGAATACAAATTAAGGAAAAAGAGGATGAAAAGGAAGGATTACATTTTATAAGATGGCCTGATTCCAATAATGTCGACTTGTATGGCAGTAGTAGCAACAGCAGCATTTTTAATGAGGCAAAACGCATTCCGTCAGAGCCTAGTAGACTGACTGTTGTTGTGCAGCTGAAATGTAAAAAACGAGGAATACAATTTACCGACGAGTGGCTTTTCCTCCGAATTGCAGTTTGAGTGGTAGGTGAAAGACGATGCTGCAAAAAAAACTAGACATTCGACTAACTAAGCACGCGGACACGTTTTGTCAAAAAAGGTAGAACTGGTTAACACTAGGCACACTCTGTCTTGCCTTTGTCTGCGTGTGCATATAAAAGTTGTGTACAAAGTAAAACTATTTTGCTGACAATCAGTGTTACAAAAAACAGTAGAACAAATAATCGTGCAAGAATTTCGGGATGTTAAATTTATATAACCGTGTCATACCTAGGATATTTTACAGAGGCTTTGAAAATTACACGAGCACGCGACAAGAGACAGTAAAATCGTTTCGGTGACACGGTCGAGTGAAATTCTAAAAATGGGTTCTCTTTTCAGTCTTATTTGTGCATTACATTCACATTTACTGTTTCTCTCTCCCTCGTGCAACATACATGTGTGCATTTGCATCGTACACATGGACTGTGTTTGTTTCTACACAAAAGAAGTAGACAACATGCACCGATGGAGCTTGGCTGGCATAGTAGATCCGCCGGCGAGAAATAAACGTGAAAATATTCATTGAACACATATACATTCACATAAAAATGACTCGCTCGCGCGACTCTACTGGAAGCCAAAAACGTGGCGATGAATAGCATCGGGACAAGAATGCAATGCAATGCATCTTGCACCTCGGCTGCTGCTGGATTGTTGTCGTCATCGCCATTCTCACACGACGAGTATCAGTGTCGTCTCGTCGGGAAAAAGAACGAGAAAAATTTCTCGCAGGGAATACATAAAAAGGGGAATATTATTTTTTTACGTCAATCCGAAGATTCCTGGGATACCTTCTGGCGGAATGGAACACGTTCTTCTGAAGATGTTAGAACGGAATGCATTAGTGCATATTAGCTTTTTTGCGCTGGATACTTACTACGTGCATAAGTAGTCTGAAAATGAATTGGTTTTCGTGGCAATACTCTGTACTGCTGCATTTTGAGTGCCTGTATGCAGGCGAGTAGCACATGCACTGTAATAAAAGTAATGAAAAAGCGTCTCCAGGATTTGTTACGGTGCACTGGAGGTGGATAAATCCAAACGTGCGTACCTTCCTCACTTAAATAATGGTCTCTTTTGAAAAGACGAAACTTGGCTGGAAACTATACGACGACGGGGGTAATAATAATCCAGCACAATAGCACACAATCAACGCTACTACTGCCTCCACACTACTACTTAATGCTGTGGCTGTGGTGCTAGCTAGTGTGGCGTCGGTTTTTCTACATCTTCAATCTCGTCATCATGTTCTTGAAAAAATACTCTCAACGTACAAAACGCAAAGGTGGTGGCAAATGTAGGTAGGTGCAATGGCGTATTGCTCACACTCGTTTAACATTATTGCCAACGATGCATTTGGACTCACCGGTTCGTTGGCTACTGTCGTGAATTCATAAAAATGTGGCGATAGAAATAATGGCACACACAAAAAGCAATAACAACTTTACGACGGCATAATGTAAAGTGAAAGAGAAAAAACAGACAGCAGCAGTAGAAACGTCCAAACGACAGAGTCATGAATTCCAGTCCAGCAACCCGCTCCATCGAAGTCAACGCAAGAATATTGAGAAAGATTTAGACACGGTAGACAGAGGCAGCATATCTATAAATATTTATACCCATATACATGCAGGAGGCGGAGGTGGATAACGACGATTGCCTATTTTTTGTATTCGCGTATCCAGTATACATTCACGGACACAGGTTCGCGCTCTCTCTCTCTCTCTTAAGCCTGTGTTATTGTATCTGCCACCTCCACTTGACTCCATTTCCCTATCTTTGCTTATTTATTTGACTTTTTGGTTCTCTTTGCCTTCTTTTTGCCGAAAAAGATTCCAAATTGAGAATGGAGAATTTGAGACGTGAGAAAAACATTGTAAGTTGTCGTCATCGTCAGTCACACCACATCATCGGCAAAAGCCTAAGCATCAGGATTGCTATTGCTAGACAGGAAATGCACGCTCAAACATATGCGCATTTATATAGGCAATTTCAGCACAACACGAAACATATCAACCCTAGTTAGAGTTAGATATCAGGAACTCTTTTACCTATAGCACCACTCATTTCATCACTGAATATGATACTCATCTTGTTTATGATCACTTGGAAGAAACCTAAACCGTGCTACTCTCGTAACAAAATAAAGCCATCCGCATCTTCATCGGCATTCTTACCAATGGCGCCTATCAACTTGAGCGTCTTACTTTTTTTGCTACCATTCCATGTATATGCAACATTAACATTTATCCAGGCAAAGAACCATAATAAGAAACCAATGAAGTTGCTGATGATAACGGATAACGATATTTTATGAATCGAGAGAACCTTGAATTTACGGGTATATTTAGGGTAACCCGTGTTGAAACTAGGTGTGTGTATGTGTGTGTTACATCAACTCCAGTGGTACGGGCACGGATGGATTACAGTAACAGTATGTGGTTACGCCGAGTAAAATTAATGCCAACACGTCATAAAATAAACTGCTTTAAAACAGTACAGTAGTACATGTAGTAGTAGTAGCAGAATAAAAGTGGAAAAGGAAAAAAAATATGGAGAGATAAATAAAAACGAAAAGGGAGTTGTTTGTTGGATTATGTGTAAGAGATGAATAAGCAATGCAAAGAGAGTGAGCATGAAAAAACTATAACAAGAAAAAAAAATATATCCTCAGGTTTCTCCATAAGTTTTTTTGTGTTCCTTTTCTCTTTCTTGAATGCGTACACGGCAGCGTATTTTTGTTGGTAAGTAGGAACGATGATATTTTGTTTTTGTTCATGATATTATTCTTATGTCTCATCACATCATCGTCGTCGTCCTCATGATCACAATATCATCATTCTCTTCACTTGCTCCGACCAAACGAACCTTGAAGGAAAAACTTGGAATGTATGTACCTATTTATGTGAGCTAAGTTACATAATGAAAGCTTTACTCGGAACTTTTTTCTTCCAAGTTTGGTTTATTTTTGTATACGATTCGTATGTATAATGTTGATGATATGAAGGTGGCTCTCACAGGGTACAATTTTTACATACACTAATATGAAATAATTTGAAATGGTAAAAAATGAAATGATCATGCTGTTGCTGATGATGACGAGAATGATTACTACAAATACAGCGAGAAGAAGAGTTGGAGAAAAAAAACACTACCAATCTTCCCCCCATGAGGCTTTACAAGCTTTCCTACCAGGACTCCCCAACTACTGTTTCAGCGCACTTACTGAAATCCTGAAAGCTTCTAGCTACAAAAAACGATGAAAACTATGACGAGCATAATACACGCATTATTGTACTACCTACCTATATGGTTATGGCTGTTCGATGATTGCGACGACGACGATGATGCTGTTGAGTTGATGATTCCGTAATAATGTTCCATAAGAAGATGAACCGTGTAAAAACCCTTTTTATGTGCCTGCTGCACAGACTGCTACTTTGCTACTTCTTATTTCTGGTGCACATGCACACACAATGTTGCACACTGCTGACAATCCATGGAATGTGTTGTTTTGGTATTATCAACACACACAAGAAGACAAGAGTATCAGGACGCGGACGTAAAAAAATTGTATTCTCTTCGTTGCTCTCCGTGTAATGTTTTATTGGCCGTGTAAATATTGTTCTCGCGTTTTAGCTGTCTGTGAACGTACGCAGTCAGTGGGAAAGAATACTCAAATACAGAAAGAATCATTAAAACCCTTTTTTCCATTCTAGTCGTGCCTGCTAGTGCTTGACTCACCTGTCTGGTATAAGAGATGCACATTGCAGTAGTACTCTGGTCTCCACTTTTTTTTTCTCCTTCTACTCATCACAACCGCTAATACTACTACGACTGTTTTTTTTACTACCAGTGCGACTACTACAGAGCACTCGGTGCAGTACGTTACCATTTTCTGTCAGTTTATATTGTGGTTTCTCTGTGTGGCTAGTTAAGAAAAACTCATTTACTTCGAGTAAGTATTACTACGCACACATACATACACATGGGCACAAAGAGAGGAGATACTAGAAAGGCTTCTTTTAGTTCATGATGACGATCATTATGATGAGTTGTAAAAAAAGAACCCCTTTATATTCTGATTACTTACCTGTGTGTGTGTTTGAGATTACAATTTTGTTGTTTATTGGAGAATGGAACCGTTTTTTAGTAAAGCTCCACGAGATGGACGGTCTCTTTAAATTATGTGCATTTTCATGAGAAGATTTTGAACTTTTGTGGGGAGCACAAAAATTATTATTACGCGTATTATTTTTAGGCTTTTAGGCGCACTTTGTACTTGAGCTTCTTTATTGTTTTCATTTTTAACAAGCCAAGCTAAAATAACAAGCGAGAAAAGGATGTTGATGATGATAATAATAGTAATGATAAGTGAATGCAGTACATATACTTGACTGTTTCTACGTTCCTGTCATGATGATGCATATCATTACTTTAAGTAGAGGAGTAGTAGAAGAAGCTCTCCTACGAGTATGTTTATAGGAAGTTAACAATGAAATGCTTCATGTGTGTGATACGCAAACAATGTACCTCTATATCAAATCTGCTCTTCTATTTATCCATCTTGGTCAGCATGCAAGAAGAGCACTCAGTGCATAAAATGTGCAATCATATTTTTGTTCGTTGTGTATGTAGACATATTTTTTATGCGAGCGGGGGAAAGAGGGACTCTTCACAGATTTTTTTTCTATTTACATTCATCAATCTGATCAATTCTTGCGTATCCCATATCTCGCATTGTTCAAAGCAAGCAATGACGAAGACGGACTGATGAGGGGAATGCTAGATTGTGTCTAGGCATTTGATTCTTCTGTGCCTACCTGTTTGTTACCTGTTCATCGTAGGCACATTGTTATGATTAGTATACCTTCATCTTTATGTATGTGCCTATATGCGCTGCGACTGCGAGTGTGTGTGATGTTGTAGTATGCTAATGGTGCAGCTTGTGCATACCTTTGCGATGCGGAGGTAAACAATTGTGTGGCATGAGTGGTTTGTGGTGGTGGTGTCGGTGTAGTGTAGTTTTTGTTGTTGCTGGTAATATTATGTTCTTTTACCTTTTTTACCTGAGACACTAGCACAGCTGCAGCTCATTCCTGTTGGTGGCAGGCTAAGAGAAAAGACGTTCCGTCTGTTGTGGGTCGCTCGTTCATGTGAGTTCAGTTGAGGCAGTTTGGTCGGTCGGTTAGTTAGGATCAGCAAGTTTTTTTTTCTCTCTCTCTGAGAGAAAATTCATTGTGTAATACCAACATTAACTTGTCTAAGACTGCCTGTATATCATCTTCGGATCGAGAAGAATTAGAACAACTCATTACGATTGTTAATAGTGCCGTACATCACATCCGTGAGTAAGTGGAGATGTGATGTGAAGTAAAGTAAGGTAATACAAAGTACATCTTGGTGATCGTGGACGTACATTCTTAAAATGCCTAAATGGTTTAACCTCGAGGTGCCGTGACCCCGTTCATTGTTTCAGTTTTTGTGGAAACAATATAAACCCATTTGCTGCCAAGAATGCACACAAAAAATTAACGAAGGAATCGAACATTGTTGGACATAGAATTTACACATCGTTATATGATCAATGGATATGCGAGGAAGAAACTCCATAATATCAACACAGACATTCCTTGTGTAACTTTATTAGGCATGTACTCATAAATGGCTTTTACGCACAAATACAAACTGTGCGTGTCCTTTTCTCTCTTGGCTCTCTCGAGTAGACATTAGTGCGGCTTAAAAGTTTTAGAACTGTATCAAATGGTCCGTGTAAAATTACTATTGTTCTGGGCTGCTGCTTTCTTCTCCAGCCAGACTTGAGTGTGTGGTTGTTGTTCAATCAGCGGCTGCATCTCTGTGTCCTCGGCATTGACGTTACGTCACGTTACATGTAAGATTGTCGTCGCTGCAATTACACACACAAGAAAGTACCACACGGAGAGATGCAATAATGGAGTAATCCTTCCATGGTGTGCTAATGTGCTGTACCGTTGTTTCGTCTCGTCGACTCTCAGCCAGCTTTTGTGGGTTTACAGCTGCTGACTAAGGTCTACCTGCTTGCCGACTCCCAACTGCGTTGCAGATTTATTGATTCCGTATTCCTTTACCTTGACATTACAGAAAAAAAGGAATTCTAAAAATACAATACTAACACAACTCATGAAATTACAAAATTTGGTTTTTGTGCTGTTTATGACTGTTTATCACGCGTTCGATGGATTAGTCTCAAAATTAGTCTTTCCATTATGTGTACATGTACAGGAATGGACGCTCTCAAAGTTTAATGAACAAAAAAGTGAGTATCGGGTACAATCATTATCATATATGTGTACGTATAAACTTGGAACAATTTTTGTGCACTATTAAGCCGGACATGTATAGGAAATATATACATGTGAAAAAATGTCTGTTAAATTTAACTGCAGTAGCGTAAAAGCGTAATGGTGTCTGCAATTATGACTGGTTTGCGCAAATAGTACTGTCTAAGTGTCATGTTGAAAAGCTGTTTAATGACAGAATATGATGAAACATTTTTTGATAAACAAGTACACTGAGACATTTGTTAGTCAACATGCAAATGTGCTGAATGCTGTCTTCTGAGAAAAAGTTGTTAA
Source organism: Callyntrura guangdongensis (assembly GCA_027744295.1). Taxonomy (NCBI): domain Eukaryota; kingdom Metazoa; phylum Arthropoda; class Collembola; order Entomobryomorpha; family Paronellidae; genus Callyntrura; species Callyntrura guangdongensis. Next base: position 9,579 of record JAHZNB010000354.1, on the reverse strand, counting down.
TTGGAGCAGAATCATTATAACGTTGCCCCCTTATTGCCTTGTTGTGACAAGAGAGAATTTTTTGTGACAAAAACGTCAACAAATCATTATTACGTTGCATTTTAGCACCTTAAAGTCTAACGAACTAACTAGCCTATTAGAGATAGATTGGAAAGAGAAAAAACAGGTGTAAAAATTTGAGTTGATGAATGAAGAACTGGTCGCTATAAATGTCAATGCACTGATTTGTGGTGACGTTTTGCAGGTGTCGATGGATTCTCATTAAAATTTTATACTTGAATGTAGTAATATCTATAAGTCAGTTGATGAATGATGGACGTAAACTTTGTGATGAGTCAGAAACTGACAACAAGTTTTCCAGCTCTATTTTTATTACCGTGTGTGTCGTGTAAATTGGAACATTAAACGTTACATTCTCTGTAAAGTATCAGATTTCAGCGAAACCGTAACTGGTGGCGAGAGAGAACTATTTTCGCTGACGTAAAAAAAGGTGAACAAATTATTACGTTACAACAGCTTGCAACGTTGCAACAAGAAGACGAGCAGCAGCAACTGGTACTACTGGATGTCATAAATTAACAAATAAACCGGAGAGAATCGAAAGCAAATAAAAATTGCTCAAGGTAAAGATATTAAATTGAAAAGTAATATGTAACACAATACTTGCTTAAAAACATTGAAATGCTTTCTGTCTGTCGCCTATTGTCTAAATTTTTTTCCTCCCAGTTTTCTTAAGATTTTTACTACTAACGAAACAACTATCGATTATATGTATTCTCCTCATTGCTCATCACTTCATTGTCATTTTCCCCAACAAATAGACATTCATTTGGCATTATTTGATTTGAATAATTTGCTCTTGTTTGAGTGCACATTAAGCAGCTTACTCTTGATTAAAACCAGTTTACTATCTGGTTCTTACTAGAGAAACTAAAAGTTTTATCTTTCTCCAAAGTCCAGTGCAATAAATATCTTAGCATGTTTGTTGTTAGATTTTATGAAGTAATTAAAAGCATCTTCTTATCTGGTTCTTACTAGAGAAACTAAAAGTTTTATCTTTCTCCAAAGTCCAGTGCAATAAATATCTTAGCATGTTTGTTGTTAGATTTTATGAAGTAATTAAAAGCATCACAACAACCACTGATTATTACTTTGCGAAAATCTTTGCAAAGAACTCTTTTAGGTACCGTGTTCATACTCCGTGCACCTTACCCCATCAACACCACCTGCACACCTGAGCCTTGCTCGCTGCTCGTTGGTGTTCTCATTTTTTGGCTTAATACTGGCCGTAGAGGTTCTTTGGTTGTTGTAAACGATATGCATATATGAACAAAATATGCGCTACGGCAAGCGAAGCGAGCAAGTTAAGCACGCATTCGCCGATGACAATACGGAAGTCTGTTTTTCTACAGAAAGAGCTGTTTGATGACTTTCGCTGAAACTGAGCTTTGAATTGAGTTCGACACTAACTTGAGGGGTTTTCTTTCGCTTTTTGACGTATAAACCATATTCATTGCTATTCTGCATAATCACAGCCACAACCTACCTTCGCTTTTTTGCATTCCATATTGCTCGAATAATAATGCATCATTGACCAAATGTTCAACCTTGTTCATTAAGCAACATTTCGCCGCATATATTACTTGGTGATGTATGCAGTTGTACGTTTGCACAAGAAACGTTAATGTGCTTGATGCCTGATGACATGCGGTAAAATTGGAATGCAGTTTTTCTTCCCGTTGATGTATACCTACTTTCTGTGCAAATATGAGTGCATGTACTCTGTTTCAGTTGATATGGGCAAACAATATTGAAAATGAAATTACATATCATATATTCGATAAACCTTGTTGTTGTATTTCGGATTACAATCGTTGGCACATCGTAGGGAGTAAACAAAAAAATACAGTAATGGAAGATGCCTTGAAGCCGTTTAGCTACGGTTTTGCTTGATTTTTTGGCTGAATTTGTTTGTGGTTTCCTTTCAAAATTGGTGCAAAGGAGCAATAAAGAGAGTTTATGAAATCGAAATCCTTTGTCGATTTGCTATTTTGGATGGCTGGCCAAGTAGTTATCAACTTGGTCATTTTGTGTACATAATGCGTGCGTGTGTGTATATTTGCCTTATTGTACACTTTCCGCTTCACTTAACTATAAAAGCGTATCATTTACAAATGAATGCAATGTGTACAATTCGGTACGTAATGTATGTTCGTTGATTTTTTGGCTGAATTTGTTTGTGGTTTCCTTTCAAAATTGGTGCAAAGGAGCAATAAAGTGAGTTTATGAAATCGAAATCCTTTGTCGATTTGCTATTTTGGATGGCTGGCCAAGTAGTTATCAACTTCAAACTTGGTCATTTTGTGTACATAATGCGTGCGTGTGTGTGTATTTACCTTATTGTACACTTTCCGCTTCACTTAACTAAAAGCGTATCATTTACAAATGAATGCAATGTGTACAATTCGGTACGTAATGTATGTTCGTATGTATATCTGCGTGGGTGTTGCTTGGTTGTTGGTTATATCTTTACAACTTGCTATGAATGAATGATATTTGAATAAAGACGAAAAGAAGAAAACTTCTTTTGATGGAGCGGTGTAATGGTAGGTAATAAGGAGGAAACATATTTACCCAAAACTTGAGTTATGTGCCTTTCTCCTGTAATAATGGGAGATAGACTTACAGCAATAAGGCAGCTCCATTTATATTGATTACACAAGGGCATGTAGAAGAAAAAAAAGTCGTTTTATGAACGAAATGTAATTGTGAAAGAGAGGAGAAGGAGAGACCGACGGGTCAGTTTACATTCATGATGTAGTTTATTTGATGAGCCATCAACCCTTTTATTGTTCCTTATTCAATTCCGTTGAAAGGGCAGCCACTTGCTGCTACCTCGGAATAAAAGTGATGTGTTTATATGCTTACACACGATATATATGTATACTATGGCTTGTGCTTATGTAAAAATGCATTTTGATGCAGATGCAACGGTTGTATATCATAGCATATAGAGAAGATACATGAGCATATATGGTGCTAAATATTGCATACAACGGACAGCATAAATGACTTTGATGCTTCTTGTGAAAGGGGAAAAACTTGTTGTCCTCACATAATATTATGTTCTCGTATGCTTTTTCCTTGTGACCATACGAGCGTGTCTATTTTGATCATTGTTTCCTTTTTCTAACCCCTTATGATAGACAACGACAACTCTATTGAAGCGTGAAAGTGGTGCGCGCACACATACGCACCAAAACACAAATATTCAATTTATCTGACAGAGTTTGTGCCGCAACATTCATTCATCAAAATGATCGCCGTCGTTCATTCATTTTTCATCCAACCAAACTGTCCAGAATGAGGATATTTAAAAATGAAAAACTAGAATGGCAACAGTAGCGTATTTATGGTATGTGGACATTAAACTTGAGAAAGTCCAGTCAGTTAATAATGAATTGAAAATGATGGAGTGGTGTGTAAAGTCAGTGCAGATTACGTATGCGTCGCGTATTTAGGTTGGCTTGTCTCCTGTCCGTATGATTATTTCCTTGTGCCGTTTTATGTGTACAACGCCAGGGCATTGTATTTTTCCACTATTGTGGCTTTTGGCACCACCTCCAAGAGAATAACTACTACGTATCTTCCTTTTGACCGCGTGTTGTTGTTTGTCCCAAAGATTACAATGGAGATGGAGTGTCGTTTCCTGTGTGATTTTGATGAATGGGGTGATGAGGATGATGAAAATCGGATTGGCGCAGGATTATGATTATCATGTTGACTTGTTGCCTGCCTTCAAATCTAAACACAAATATATAAATGACGCACCATATCGTCAAAACATAATATAACTGAGCAGGTACATTGTAAAGTTTATTTTGCTGGAGAGTGTCATATACAAAAGTAATAGCGAAAACCACAAAGAAAAGCTACCCATTGAAACATTTCCATTTATGCTAAGCACCTACCCTAATATTCACAAATGGACTGGATCTCATCGACGTCGCTGAATTCTCTATTTTTCTATCACAATAATCACGTTTGGAGACCTGTTCAATGGATAAAGATGAGTTTCATGTCTTTCAGTTATTTACGCCGTAATGAGCAAACCAACCATCATCGATCATAAATTCACCAAGCTTCATTTGTAGCCCTGTCTTAGAGTATCATATGAGACTTCCTTTTAAAATAGCATTTTCCCTTGAAATGCCACAATACAGAAAAAATAGATGATGAGAGATACTTGATGAACAAAGAAAAATGTTTCTTGGTGCTGTTTTGCATTCACTCTATTACAATGAGAGGATGATGGTCAGGTCAGGTGAAATCATTCTACTGTAATATGTAGTATCTATCTTTTTGTCATGCTTTCCTAAAGCAGAAGAAAAGAAAGATTACAACGAGACAAGGCGACTGCTACGACTTTCTGGCAAGTGAATGAGCATCGCCATGCAAGTGTCAATTAAAAGTAGGGAATTTATGATATGAGCAGATCATTTCATTTTATTTTTCGAAAACGCGTTGATGAAAATTTCTTCTGTGTTGTTGTGGTGGGCTTTTATTATTTTTGGGATACAATATACACGATATATACTTATAGCTGCTTACATTGTTGCTAACATTTACCACAATTTGTAGCATTTCAAGATGTTTGGCAATATTCATAGCGTTCTCGCCACCCATTTCATCATTGTTGTCGCTCCGTTTCAAAAACAAACAAAATAGTAATAATAATAACAACAACAACAACAGAGGCCACTTGAAGATTGACGACGATACACCACCACTGACAGTCAGTCAGGCAAGCATAAGAGAAGGAAGCCATCATCATGACGATCATAGGGAAAAGGTCCTTGCACCAGATTTTCATTCTTCAAGCTGATAAATTGGTGTTTTGTATATAAATAAAACATGAGAATCAGTGAGGTTTTTCAACAAAACTAGCTCTGGTTTTGTTCTTGCATCAAAACGAAACGAAGACCTTGTCAATTATTTACTCTTTCTTAACAAACAACCATAGTATACTCTCCTACCATACATTTCGTGTTTCTTTGGTTTATTGGGTGTCAGTTAAAGTTGGACTGGTTCGTTGTTGTTACAAGAGTTAAAAAATAGAAAAGACATTTTGCTCGTGTGCGAATGCGAATGAATGGTGAAAATTTCTAAAGTTAGGTATAAATTATGAATAAATGCATGTAATAACGACGGAAAACAGGAGATATTATGAGATTTTGGTCAGTTTTGCAATTGCAATTACTATACACACGTCATTTAGCCATCACCAGACACAAAAAGAACCAGAAGAAGGTGTGCACGTCTATGAGTGTATTATCAAACCACACAACAGGTGCAGTCACATTCTATTATCCCCAAATCATGTATATAAGAGATCAAATAACTCTGAGGTGTAATTGTTATAATCACACAATGCGCAATGGTGTGATGTATCGGACATGCTACACACAACTATCTGTATGTTAAGCACTTGTTTTTTTATACATCTCAAGAGAAACATTTTTTTGATCTGCCCTATTATCATTACGGTTCTTATACCGTCGTCTTTGAAATTTGAAACCAAATCATCATCTTGTAGTAAGCGTTATGTGTGTGCAAAAAAATAAACAAAAAAGGCAATATTCGGTTTGACATTTATTTTATGATGAGCGAAAAGTTCAGATAACTGTAATAATACAAATAATAATGATAATAGTGATTACTAACAAACAGCTACACCCTTTTCAAGGCACAAAAAACAAATTGTTGTGAATCGATTTTTTTCTCTTGAGTGGTGGTGGGTATGGTGGTGAACAGTAAGCACTTACCAATAATAGAGGCAGCGACAGTGACGGTGGTGGTGTTGGTACATGACACGTACCTCTTGTTAGTATCACACACGCATCTTTTGTTGCATCAGGAAAAGCTGATTGAATGAATATCACTCTCGATTTCTTTGAATTTTTCTTGGTAATTTATTTTATGATTATCATCCGGCCCCTTCAACTTTATTCTGCGTGATCAAAGACCCTTGAATCACAATTACCGTTGATTTTGTTTACAAACAGCAATCTGGGCATCGGTCATGATGGCTGTGATGATGATGACGTTGAGTTTCTTATGAAACTTTTTTTTTCCTTTTTCTTCGTATTTTCGCTTTTGCCAAACATTTTGTGGCGTAATAGTCTGTAAACATCCGTACATAAATTGAATGACGCCTACAAAAACAAATAAAGCTCATCGTAACCATTTGAAATTAAAAGCAAGATCAGAAATATTGGGTAGAGATAGAGATGCCAATAAGAGATAACTTCATCGTAAGTACACGTATCAGTTTCATGGTGCCAGCATCTCATTGTCAGTGTTGTGTAGAAGTTGTTGTAACAAACAGAGAAATTACAAACGTTAGGAAAGGAAGGACAGTTAAAAAGATGTGCAAAGACAACAAAGGGTATCTTGTTCATTACCCATTACGATTATTGTGCCCATAAACACATAAATACAAACATCTATATGCAATAGTCTGCAAGAAAAGCAAAAGTGATCCAGTTTTAAATTGCTACATTTATGCTGTTAAAAGTAAAAGTTAATTTTTCACTGACTGAGAGAGAGAGAGAGAGATATACACTCATATGTAACTACAGCGCATCAAAACATTCATTCGAAATAATGACGTTATTGTCTCTTCGTGTCTTGCATCCCCCATCCTCCTTACCTTGCATACACGGGGTTGAAGGAAACACTGTAGATTTTAATGAGAGAATGGATTCGTTGTGCACACAAAATTGTTGATGTCTTCTAGAGCTACCTTCACAAGGAAAAGTACAGACAGGCCTGGCCAGAGTCATTTAGAAGGTCGGTCATTATTACTGAATGTGTAATGAAATGGCTAATAACACCATCATTTTTTCAACTTGTCGAAGTGCATCTCTCGATTTTTCGTTTCTCTAATCATNTCACAGAGACATATGAAGAGTTTCATAGTGTGTATGTGTATATTTACGAAGCTCTTTCGTATAAATAACTCCAACGCCCACTGACTACACTGATTTAAGAAAGAATTGATTGATTGAGTCTCTGCTCATGCGTGATAATATCGACACGGCTCTCTGTTGTGCGGTTTGTAAAAGGTTCTGGGTCTGGTGTTGTTTCTCACACATTTTTATATTGATGTCTCCCTTGTGTATCAATAAAGAAAGAATGCCGTCTGTCTACTGCCACTACTACTTGTCTTGCGTACTGACTGTTGTCACCAGTTGTAGTTATTAAGTCAGGTACATACATGCGTTACACACCTTCCACAAGGCATATTATTATTATATATTATTATTATGATTATGACTTTATGACGAATAGTGAATAGAGTCTTTCCCTTACTTGACATCAGTGAGAATTGATGTTTGAGTAAACACCAAAACATTGTTTTCTCACAAATATGGTCTTTCTTCATAGGGTACTGTTCTGTTAATGAAGCTCATCAATTTACAATTGACGTTTAGTAGGTGTAGCCTTGTCTCGAATAAATTTCCATTATTGATTTTTTTATGGGATGAGGATAAAGGAATGAAATTGATTTAATTGGAGAAGCTACGATATAATCAGCAAATGTTAAAGGTTTAGGAAAATAGTCATAAAAAGTAAAATGCGCTATAACAATTGAGAACAATTGATTTATATTCTAAAATTTGCATATCGTATTTGAAAGTGCAAGTTAAGCACAAATAGCAGAGTTGAGCTTTATACCTACCCACATCTGTCAATAAGTCATGAACAAGGCAACCTACAACTGCAAGGAAGAAGGAACAAAAGACAACACGGTAGTTTCTGTTGCTTCGCTTGATAGTATAAGTGTGTGTGTGTGTGTGTGTGTATCTTGGCGGCAAAAGTTGATAGATTTTTTATATCTATTGCTGGTTTTTATACCGTTGTAGGTATCAGGATCAATTTACGAAAATTACATGTGCGCGTAGGTACTCACGCATTGTATCTGTCTATAAAATTAATACAAAATCTACTCTCACGACTTCTTTTCGTTTTCATTGAAAAAATGAAATGGAATGAGGAATACGTGCGAAAGTTTAACAAACATCGTGTTTAATATAAAATTTTAGCGTTTAGTCAGCAGAGAAATGTGGTTGCTGCTGCTGAAACCTATCAATGTTGCTGCTGTTCTTGCATTTTTTATGAGATTGTCTGTTACTGTGAAGTATAGTGACAATTGTGATGTTTGAGAAAATGACGCATTCGATTATCGAATTATTATTACTGCTATCATCATTTTACATTACAAACGTAGACGGCAATGGTTTAACTAATATGAAAAAATGCTACTAGCATTTACAAATTATAGGCAGGCATGAGTAGTATAGCGTCAGAATCAACTGTGGTAGCACACCAGCATCCTACAACTGTTTTTTACCTTATGACCTGGTAGCCTGCTTGACCCAAGTTTATCATCATATTTCCTTCTTTCAGTGGTATCATTACACACACAGGCTGACAGACCGTGTCTAACGATTCAAGTAGTTTAAAATGATGGAAGTTAATAATAATAAAATAATAACACTCATCATCATGTTTGTAAGTTATAATCAGCTAAAAGAAAAGTTTTTCCCTTTCGAATTCGTAACCAGCTGTAACCAATTCCATATAAGTGACTGTTTAGGAAGAAATCAAAAAGGACTATCCATTCATTTTCTGGTTTTTGTTCGCCTGTTCATTTATTACTAAACTGTCGATTTCAATTTTGCATTTTTAAGTCTAGACTTATCGGCTTTCCTCTCTATCATTTGATAAATTTATCGAAAAAAGGTTCAATGATTCTCTTAAATGCAGAACAGACAAAAAACGCTGATAGATATTATTATTATTATTAGTCATTCCCCCATTCTCACTTTCTTTTGCTACTACGATTATGTGAAAAGTCTCCTGCTGAGTGTGTGTTTACGTACCTATCAACTGCCATTTGATATCCATAACTTGTAATAGTGTTTAAATTCCTCCCAGTAAGTCGTGTAAATGACAAAGATAATGATTGCTTTTCGAAGCAGTAAACAAGTATAGAATTTAACTTTTCCCTTTTAAGGACCACAGACGTGCTCGATGAATTTATGGGACGCAGTACCAATTTCAATATCAATATTGGTATTAATTTCTCGATATGGTAAAATTGTTAAATGGTAAACAAACGAATGCCTACTACATGTATAAGCAGTACACTTGCATTTTATGTATATATCCTTTTCATTGGCTTGTTATCTACCTGTTTTTAAAATTAAAATGTGAATCCTCACATTATAATTTTGTTTTCTTTCGTGACACAACAACACCACACGGTAGTACATGATTAAAAGGGCCCTTGAAAGAGTTCCCTTTCAAAATGATGTTTCTTGAAACGTCTACGTAAATTTAGATACGTACCTAAGTACCTGACCAAAAAACACACAAAAAAAGTACATTCCTATAATATCCCTATAAATGCTTTATTGATAACACTGTGAAGCGTCATTAATAATGTTTGTTTTCACTCCATTCTGGTAATATGATTCACCATCGAGTATATACTCTCTCACACATACACAC
>JAHZNB010000352.1:0-13724 GCA_027744295.1 Callyntrura guangdongensis | reverse complement strand
TATTCTTATCACTTTATTTAACTGTGCGCAAACGCTGCACATTATTGCATTTTTTTCTCTTCGGAAACCGGTTGATTTTCAAAGGCACAAAAATTTGCATACGTTTTCTGCACATATTCCGTTTCGTTTACTTGAAAGAAAATTAAACTATACGTATTAGTTTTTGAAATGTTTTTTTCTCTTGCGCTGGTTGCCTTTTATGTAACACCAAGACTAACTTAGAAGCTGGAAATAGATGGGTAAAGCTAAACTGTCCAACTTTTACTTGAAGTTAGCATTGTAGTCTGAGAATGTGAAGCTTAAAGCATAAATAGTGTCTGTTTGTATTTATTTACGCATATTATACATTGTCCATCGGTACAAATATTTGTTCGCAAGAAAGCAAAGCAACAGAGCTTTTTTCGCTCGATTCCCTGCATCTGCCGCAAAATATTTCCCTGTTTTGCGTTCGATTTGTGAAAAGCAGTCAAAATAATAATAGTAATCTGTACACTTGGAAGTTGGAGGAATGGAATAAATTATAAGCATAGTTTTTGATACAATCGGTAATAATGATCAGGTTAAACTTGCACCTCTTTCTAGGAATTTTGGTAGCTGCTACCAGACCTCTCACTACTACCAAAGTACATGGTCGAGCAATTCAAAAATGATCAGCTATAAAAAGGGTGCTTCATTATTACATTACATTACATATTATTATTATTACTTGCATCATTATTATTCGTCGAGTAAAAACTCGGGGGAGCAAGATAAAAAAGTTTTTAGCCTGCTGCTGATTGTGGTTGTAATGTGCGGTGCATTATGTCATGCCCAATAATAATAACAACTTTCTTCGAGCAAGTAAACTGGTGCTGGTGGTGGTAATAAGCGAAACGATTGAGCACTATTTTTTTCATGACTTGACTTGTTGAATATAATATGCACAGGGCATAAAAACTGTGTTTTTTCTTCTGTTACTTTTTGTATGTTATACGTTCTCTCTCTCTCTCTCTCTCTCTCTCGCTTACTGTCTTGTTCCATCTGGATCCGACAGTTTTTTTATATGCAGCCACAGATTATTGTACACAGGTGCGTGGTTGTAGTAGAAATAAAATCAAAAGGTGTTTGCCATCGTCATCACATCACCGTCATGCAAGTCTTCTTTTAAAGAGGGAGAGAGAAACGCGAGAGACAACAAAAACAACATAATATGCAAAAATTTATTTTGTCGAGGAAAATGGCTAGTTGATTAGCCCTCTCCACTACTACGTGCAAGTGTAAAGAGCCAAGTGCGAGAATCGAGATGATGACGACGACGAAGATGATGTTGATGGTGATGGTAATGTGGTTAGTAGTTGTGGTGGTGGTAATAAATGATTGTATTGGATTAGCCATAAGTCACCTTTTTAACATTATAATTCGCAATCAGTATTCTCCGCAAGTATCGCTCCGATACTGATGCTGCTTGTCTGTTTAAACATTTTTCATGGTACGTCTTATTAAACAACACCGTAAATAGTAGTCAGTGATCATCAAGCTAGTAGTAGTAGTCTAGTTGCACCAACCGTCATGGCATTGCCGAATATTCACATAAAAACCGCTTAAATGTTAGTATTGTATTTATCGAATTTGCTGCATGCCCAAATAGTTATTCTGGCAGAATGTCGAAGTTTTTTGAAGAAAAAAAATCTTGATTTTTCTCCCTTCTGTAAAAACTTCACTTTGGGTTGGTTAACCCTTTATTTAAAGAATTAAAAAAATTCAGGAAGATAAAGTCATGGTTTAGCCATTAAACTTGTCTGCAACACTGCATAATTACTACCTCGTTAATAGTGCATATATCTCCCTATAATGTACATATCCCAATATTTAAAAAAGTAACCGAATAGCTAAACACAAAAAACCCCACAATCTTGTTGCATTTTCGTACGAAAAAAAGTATTTTTGTATTCAGAAGCTGTACTGCATTGTTTCATCAGGAATGTAACATTATGCAATATGGTCTGCCTTGTTTGACTAACTTGAGCAACTCGGACAGCCGCGGAGGCTCAACAGTCATCATCAGCAGCAGCGGCAGAACACCAAGGTGTTCTCTCGTCATCATCCTTTCCACCTTTTCGTCTCTCTGTCCAAAAAAATGTTTTTGGCTTGAAATCTTGATATAGTAAATTCAACTTCGGTTCAAGAATAAGATACACTTTTAGCTCCTCTTTTGCACATTTTATGGCATTGTCCAATCTGAGATAAGACAGTAGCTTCTGTTTCTTCCCCAACCATACCATACATCAATTTTGAACCTCGCAGTTCAGATAACTATTTTAATTGCGAAAAGTAATTAGATAAAGTAGGATTAATGGATGCAGGAGCAGGAAAAGGCTATTATGACGTAGGGTGTCGATGCGATTGATGACTTGAACGAAAACTCGCCCTGTCTCCCCCTTTTCTCCCCGTGAAAAAAATGTAAGCCATTATTTATTTAGCATAACATTGTTCCGCAACAAATGATGATTTTGATCAAAGCAGAAAAAAAGGTGCGGGCTATATGGGATACATTTTTTCTTTGTTCTGGTTCTTTCCCGACGCATTTTTATTTGTACAATCAATCTGTCTGCAAAGGATAAAAAGACAAGGGGGCATTAGTATACTTTAACTAGGAATAACCGACAATGAGTTCTGAGAAGAGAGAACAAAACAGCAGATAAAACAAAAAAAAACAAGCAGCCGAGAATTTTTTCTCTGAAGAATTACTCGCAATTACAATAAGCGCAAACATTAGATACATACATGTTATGCACGTTAGCGCGGTCTTCCTCTTCTTTTCGTACATTATTGTTAATTAGAGAAATGTTAAGCCCTGTTTTAATTACCAAATTATCTCAAGTGTAGTAAATAGACTAGTAATGGTTACATAACTAGGTGGTTTGCATTCACACACAACACACGGTCATATAATGATAGACGATAGCAGTAGCATAACGGAGGAGAGACCGGCGGAACCATAACCATAGTATATTTTTGTGTAATGCGATGTGAGGCGGTGTGCTGCCTGTGGGTAAACAGCAGATATAGTTCTTCTTTAGATGATGATGATGTTGATGATGACGCTGAAGGTGGTTACTTTTTTTGCAAAAGATACAGAGCAAAAAATACTCGATTCATTCACAGAAACAAACCCCACCACCACTTGTAATAATAATAAGCCACCCCGACAACGCTACCACACCACTACCACCATCACGGCTTTGTGGGTAATTATGTTGTCCTCTCTCTACATGAATGAACTGCTTTTCTTGGTTTAATCAACGTCCTTAAAAAACTTCTTGTTGTCTAATGATAATAAATTTTCCTCAGTAAAAGTAATGCTATAATAGATTACAAATAAATGGCAAGGGAAATCCAGTCCGGCATTTTCACAGGGTTTGTTGCTCTACGGTCGACAACGACAGGAAGGATTTATGCAACGTGTAGTGAATATTCATGCGTAATAATAAGTAATAACAATAACCAGTCAGCAGAACGTATACACAATTGGTGTGTGTGTACATACATGTCTACCTGCTTTCTCACTACTTTACATGATACGTCACCCCCAAACAACATCATCACTATTGTATCGCTGTACTCTTTCTCTCTCTCCCTTGTTTAGAGGGATTTATGTTACGTAGGGAAAAATCTATTTAAAAATTTATTTGTATCGCTCCTGAGCGGAAAACACCGACATTGTGTTAATAAGGAAAATGAAATTTGTTCAATGGGACTCACGCTTTAAACTTTCTTCAACCGTTACAACAAGTATCCATTCACTTTAACATTCTCACATAACCAGGCGAGTTCCGTGGTAAGCATTGTTTTGTACTGACTGATTTACTAACTGATCATCAGTAAAATACAGAGACAGGGCAGGAATAATACGTAGCAGTTGTGATCTCTTTTTTTCTCGTTTACAAGGGAAATTTCTCCCGTTTTTCCTGTCGCGACCCTCATTCCGTTCACACAGGTATTAGCAACCCAAGAATGGTAGTGTCATTATGTAGATTAATTAAAAACAGCAGTTGTAATCAACCTGGGTGTAGTAATAATACCACCTTCACACACACACAGAGACACGGTCTCTGACGAAAGCAATTTTCTTATGCTGCAATGAATGAATGAGAAAGAATGAATGAATGACTGGTGATGATGAAAAGGTGCTAAAAGAAAGGAATGTGTTGTAGAAGAATGCGTTTTTATTTGTGAAAACTGTGTTACCCATCAAACTGAGAAGTTGTTGCCCGTTGCCGTTCGTTTGGTAGACGTGGTAGTGTGGCGCGTATTGTGTGGGTATTTTCTTTTCTCTTGGGTTCTCTGAGAAAACTGAAATGTTTCCGGGATCAAACACCTCGTTTCCTTCTCTTTTCCATTAATACAAATTTGTGAGAGCGTCTCTTGTGTGCATTACTTACTTCAGATAATTGTCTAGAGCACGCATTCCTCCGACCAACATCGTCTTCATCATCATCATCAACATCCCACACTGTTTTGTACAAAGTGAGTACGTGATCCTATTATACATTAATATGGTATAGATACTTAGCAATTTTCGTTCTCCTTTCTGTTCCTTCTCACCTCACCTGCTTAATAAAGAAATATTATGAAAAATTAAGCAAGACGTGGGTCGTCTTTTAACCATGCTGTTAAACAAAACGAGGCAAAAACGAGATGATATAGATAAATGATTTTTCCCCTGGTCGGTTTTTCTCAAATGAGTTCCGAGAAAGATGTTGACACAATGACAGCGATATGATGATGCTGATGATGATGGTGACGACAGAAACATTTCCGCAGGATTAATAACTTGCACAAAAAATACCTACCTCTTAAAATTGTTCTCGTCGTCGAGTAAGGCGGATAAAGATTTTTCAACCGGTACACACAAGACGAAATCAGAAAACAGAGAAAAGTCTAATTTAGTAAATGAATTTGGAATTGAACCGTGATATTCCATTATTACTACCAAAAGTCTGAGCCTATATGTGATTTGATGTACAGTTGGCGTCTTTCTTTAAGTCTCTGTGTCTATGTCTTCATGGTTTGCCTGTGCCCAACAATGCCTGGCATTGAGAGTACGCAAGCGGGTTTCAACAAAATGAACAGACAAACATACAGTGCAGCATCAAGAGCAACATCAGCGACGACGAGGACGACCATCACGATGATGGTGATTTTGCCAATTTCTTTTATTCTTGTGCAGAGCAGAAATACTTCTTAAAGACCTGACTTCTCACAAAAAAAGTCTCACACACAACAGTACAGACATATATATATACAGACACAGTAGAATTGTTTCACTTTCTTGACGTAATACTATCATCATCTTCATCAGGCTTCATTGCACGGTTTTTAATGCCAACGCAGAGGAAGGTATTATATGATGAGTTATATATACAGACACAGTAGAATTGTTTCACTTTCTTGACGTAATACTATCATCATCTTCATCAGGCTTCATTGCACGGTTTTTAATGCCAACGCAGAGGAAGGTATTATATGATGATGACGACGACGATGGTGATGATATGATGACGAGTCATCCGTGGTTTTTGGTTTTGCCGTATCATCATCTATCATCATCAGTTTTTATTCATACACGCAACGCACACAAAATATGCACAAGATTTTATATCGGTTAGTACCGGTACCTTTTCCCCTTCTTAATTGATAGAAATCAAATCACGATTTTTTTCTACTCTCTATATGCTCTCAAGCGATGCATGCCAGGAGAACAGGGGAAAAGTAGACGTAGACAGGATCAAAGTCTGTTGAGCATAACAGCATCTTTGCATCTGAAAATTTGATCATCTTATTATTACTCTTTCGTGTAGTGCAACATGGTTTATTCTTTCTTTCTTTTATCCTTTCATGTATATTAGTCTCTAGTCCAAGTAAGTAGTCTACTGAACAACTTTGCATATTGCATGGTTTTTACCTTCTGTCTTCTTGTTTCTTTCTCTAAAATGCCTCGACCGCGTCAAGTTGAAAAATCTTTGTTGGCATTTTATTATACTTCTCTCCGTGATTCGGCTGATGATATGTGATGACATCCTCGAAATTTCCACATTCTTTCTTGGAAAAATTTCTAGGAAATTTCGTCTCGCCTGCATCATTGTGCATCAGAATCAGAAAAAACTTTTTTTTTCTGTTACACGACTTTTTCTTTTTAGAACACAAGGTAGAAAAGAGGGAAAATCCTGATTGAATTCAAAATCATTACTAACGATTCAAAAAAATGTTCATCCGGTTTGCGCGTTGCTGTAGGTAGTCCATGTCTCGAATTAGTCAATCCAGAAAAAAAATCTATGTAAAATCTCGGTGCTTTATAATACCTCCGGTCTAACAACGTAATAACATAAATAAATGCAATACATATAAATATTTATATATATATTTACATATCTACATGCACCCTACTTATACATAATATGCATATCACGTGTGTATGTATTTAAATCTTACATGATTCCGCAATCTTTCTCTCAATACGACCCTCTACCTGCAGACAGTTTTTATTGCCACTCCATAAAAAATACACTCAAAAGTTCTTTAGTGGAATTATATGACATTGTCGTGGTAGTAGTGGTGGCAGACGACGAAGACGACAACCTTACTCCTCACTCCCTTGCTGGCAAAGTTTTAGTTTATTCCCTTTTGCCGTATGAATCAAATTGTTAACGTGAAAGAAGATTCAATTTGTCATTTTTGTTTATAATCCTTTTCGGTTTATTGTTCGCCTGTCTAATTGTCTACACTTGTGTGTATTTGTTTCTCCCTTTGTCTGCTATATAGAATGTAATAATTTTTATTGCTTAATGAGCATAATACATAAAAAAAATTATATAATCCCTGTCAATGTTCTATGTGTACTACATATATTAAATCTACCACCGGGATAGATACATCATATAGGTATGCATGCCAGCAAACCAAAAGGCGTACAAAGTGTCGACAAAGTAATAATATATCTACAAGGATTTCAAATCAACTAGAGAGGAAAATTAAAACGTATTCATAAATTTACATTATACACACACACTCTGTCTCTCTTTTTAATAGACGGCGTGCCTAGTTATATAATATTTTGTCTCTGCGGTTGTTCGTAATATTGTCAGAAAGACAGATTCATTATTGTAGCAGCGGTGGTGGGTATAAACACTTCTCTTTATATATATAAATGCAAGTATATGTATGTTATGGAGTGCGACTATGTGAGTCTTTTAACTACAACGATTTTATAGGCAGCTCATCTTGTCCATTTTGGCATTTTGTCGCCTCTCCTTTTCGAAAAAGGCGTTGCAATGCAAATCCATTTGCAATAAATCCTGGTGATGATTCCTCATCTGTCATCATCTGTTAATTTGTTTTCTCAACGCGCTCCACTGCACCGCTGGTGTCTGTAATCTATGTAGGTATATTATGTTATTTGAATGTCCGTCTTTCGTTGCGGCTTCCCTACAGATATAAACAAGGAGCAAGCACAAACACACACGCAAACGTGGGGTGCTCCCTGCTTTTACCCAGATGCTTTTTATTATTTATTTTAATATTTGTATTCATTATTGTGCCTTTCGGATGACAGAATAAAGCACTCCTTGTCACTCCCGTCGTCTCCTATTTATGTTTTCTGTTGTCTTTTTGTTCTCTCTCTCTCCCTCTCTTACTCTCTCACTTGCGGAGTAAATTCAACCGCGTACTAGACACTGTTGGCTTACCACCAGCTACATTAGCATCTTCATTTATTCAATAAGGAGAAGCAAGTATGGTAAACCAAAAGCAAAGTGGAGGAAGAACACCCCTACCACCATGCGAGCTAAAGCTGTTGTAAGATTTGTCTGTATGCAAATTACGAAAAGATCAGCCACACCAGGGTAAAAAGGCACACGAAAAAGAAAGGGGGAGTCATCCCCCGGTCCGACTGGTACAAATAGAAATTCCTCATAATCAGCATCAGCAGCAGTACAAACTCTATCCCAGAAAATTACTGCCAAGCGTTAAACTGAGCACACATATAGGTGAGGTGTACAAGAACTAATCCGAAATCCACGTTTTGTTTTTGTTCAATTATGGTTTGACCAGAGCACCGGAGCACGATCATGGAATAGAATGCCAAGTAGTTGGCTGGCGAGCAAAAACCAGGCAAATAAATGCAAAGTGCGGTGCGATGCAAACTCGGCTGCAAAACATTTTTTATACATGTTGTACTGTATCTGAATACTAATCGATCTCCCTCGCTCTTTCTCTCTCCATCGCAGGTGCAATGACTATGACTGATCATATGCTCTCGTAATATTTTTTTAAAAATCAACAGTGAAAATAATGATGACCACCATCCATGGACCACTCTTTAGGCAGGCAAAAGCTAGTAGTAGTAGTGAGTGAATATATTGTGGTGCGGTGTGGTTTATTTTTTTATGCTCATTATTATTACATTCTTATTAATCCGTGTGTACTCACGCGCACAACAACATACAATTTTAAAACGAACCGATCTTAAAAATTCTGTGTAATTTGCTTTTTACACTTAACTTAATACCACCACTTATACAAGATTATCAGATGGACAAGTAATTTGAGTTTGACTCTTTTTCTGCTTGTATGAAACAAAATAGCGGCTATTTATTTCACAAAATCTTTTCCCCAGTATAATATTTTCATTCATTATACGGCTATTAGACAAGCTGAGAGAAATTGGATACACTGGATTTTTACCTATTCAGCTGCCAGTCTCCTGTCGTTTAGTTGTATTAAAATTGTTTGAATTATTGTGACGTAATAAAAATGAAATTGAATAAATACCTTTGGCGAGAGAGAGAGAGAGAACAACATTTAGAGAAATAAGAAATAGTCCTCGAGACTTTTACTACTACAGCATCCTGTTTTTAGATGGGCAGTTCATATTGTTATTGTCGTGACGTTTACGGGGACGGGTTGTAAAAAGTCAAGGATATAACTTATTCCATCTCTTCATTCTTTTAGTTTTGTGCTGGTTGCATTGTACACCATTGAAATTATCTGTCCTTTGTGAACGAAACAAGCTGTATGTACTAGTTCTCGTCTGGTAGATACATTTTTGATAATGATTGATACATCTAATAATATTGCAGTATTTACTGAACAATATATTATACGGAAGGATAAACACTCGCGTGTGTGTAATCTTCTTTAGTTCAGACTTCAAACTGTTTTCAGTTGAGAAAAAAGCTGTCATGTCTTTGGGGAAGGGAAAATAGCAGGAACTAGTAGAGTGTGTTTGTTGGGGTCCTTGAACATGTAATAACAACAATAACGCCTGCGTTTCATTACCGAAATAAATTAGTACAAGAATATGACGCTTATCACACTTCTGATATCGCGCGCCTCCTTGCGCACACTCACAGGTCATAACCTGTAAAGTTACCAGTTTGGAGCACACAGCAACACAGACTGGGAATCTTTTGTGTTTTTGGTACAATACATTGTAATCTCATTAATAAAATGTACCTACTACCATGTACCCGTGTGGTGTGCCTTTGGTGTGCTGTTGTGTATAGTTGTAAGATTTTGGCTCGTGCCCTTTCCTTCTCTCTCTCTCTCTCTGTTTTGTGGGATGTTTCGTGTAGCAAGACAATCAACTCCGGTTTGTACATCAAAAAATGACCAGTCACATAATCATGATGATGATCGTCATGAAAGTGGTTTAAAAGCTACGTACCTTTCATTTTAGTGAAGGAATTATGATGTGTACCACATAATATATTATATGATGAACGTTCTTTCAGCTTCAATATCATAATTGGACTTTGATACATTTTCTTGTTGTCTGTCTGCAATCTAGATGGATACTTTTGTAAACTTACCAACCAACAGAGATATGCTTTTACACGTTGCATGTTGATGATGGAAAAAAACAAGCTACAAGTTGGTGTGTGTGTGTGTGTAGCTGTAGTTGTAAAAACACATTAGAGTTTGCGTATTATTATGCAGAACAGGAAATCCTTCGATAATAGGGATCTTTCAAAATCAAACTTTGAATTTGCATCTTCATAAAATCAAACAGATAGATAGACACATTATTATACTTTCTCGAGTTGTTGATGCTCACATGCGCCGCTCTTCTAGTACTTGGTGGAAGAGGTCTCCATTTTTTTAAATTTTCAAATCATTGCTAGTTCACAAAAAAAATCAATAGCACACGAATTGATTTCTACGTGAAATCTTGAATTTGTTTCATTCGTTGTAGTTGTAGTAGTACAGGCGCATAGTGCGGCGTTTCTAACAATGTGCACACGATTGTTGATCTGTTTCCTACAAGATATCAATACTACAAGTAATGAAAATAGCACTGCCCAACCCTCTGTGAATTTTTAAAGTTTTGCGTTTGCACTCGTAGAATTTTTATGTGTCGTTTATTTCCAATTTCATTTTTACGCATGCACTTTTTATCTTTCAACATGTTGACGTCGTCAACGTCATCAAACAAAACTAAAAGAAAGCACATTTACTATTTAACCAAGTTAAATGGAATGTTTTATGATTCTGCATGCATATTGGTAGGTAAACTTACAAAACACATTTCTCTACACCTGCAAACATATTTACATATAAACCTTTATGGATCCATTGCGCGTTATGCCACCACAACTAACCACCACTACTGCTCCGTCCGTTCCGTCTCTTTGTTCTGAATATAGGTACCGCAAATCCACTGCTCGTCTTGTGCACAGATTACATCCGTGTTGTGGACACGAGTGTTTGCAGACGCCGAGTCCCTTGTAACTTGTCGAACCCATGGGGAGCTTTTCAAAGTTTCAAAATAAATTATCTCATTCTGCTTCTTCATTTTTCCTATTATTGACTCGGGCAACAAAAAAACTGCATAAGTTAATGCTTGTAGCACTACTGTTTATGAAAACGATGACGAACTCGAACTGAACTAGTACATCAACATCATCACCACCATCCTCAATGCCACTGAAAAGGAAGATAAATATATCCGAATTGCGCTACCTTTTTGTATTATTGTTGCAAACAGCGAACCGCCGCCTTTCGTTCAAACAATTATAAAAAACAGAAAGAATAAAAAGGAAAAACGTTATAAACGTGTCAGTCTGTTGATGCACAGAGAGCGCGTTCATTTTTTTGCTTGGTGTTTGACCTCTTATTACACATCTCCTTACTCTCCCAATTTCTGCATTATGCAAAGTTGCTCTTTTGAAAAATTGCGCCAACTAAAACTCAACATCCTTCTCTTTATTACTTTTTTGTGTACTCCCCTCCCCAATGATAGAGTAGAGTAAGCTGGCGGACTATTGTTAGTAGAGACGTACAATAAAACTAGGCTATCCGTTTCCAATACTCTCTTTTGAACATGCTTTCCTTCTCAGATTATTCCCTGTCCTGTCTATAAATGAGTTATGGATCGAGTACACATTATTTCTTTTGTAATGTTGTTACATATATTATTCGTGTGTGTAGGTATGTGTTTTTTTTCTCGCAGTACGCAGAAAATGTGTAGAACCGTTGCCAATTGATCAAGTGCTTAGATCTCATGGGCATTTAAAAAACTCCCTACCTGTTCGTTTCATCTTTTGGCCCTGGTCGGACCTCTTATAGCGCTGATGTAACCCTTTATGTGTGTATTTTACTGTGTACTTGTAAAAACATACGACAAATGAGCTCTTGGCATTTTGCATTTTTCTGATTTTGATGATCGAAAACCAAACCAAGAATCATGATCAACTTATTTTCTAGAGGCGAATAAAGGCCAGAGTACCGCAGGATAGTAGACATAGACGAAGAAGAAAAAAAAACAGCGAGCGAAGGGAAGCACCAGTAATAGGAAGACAATTTTACAAGGGAAATCTTATTCGGAACATATTGTTATAGTAGCGTGTAGAGTTGTTAGCAAGATGATTTGCCTATGGGAAAAGTTGAAAAGTACATGTGTACCTTCTCCACAGACAGACGTTATATTCAAAAAATAAAAGTGGCAAAAGTCGAAAACAGTAACTGAAGTATATCATCGTCGTCGTCGTCATCATCATCATCATTCTCAACATAGGTTATGCTTTTCATACACAACAACCAAAAAATCCCTAGTGTATGTGCAGTTGTTGTAGTGTGCAAGTAATTGAGCATAACAAATAGGCCTACTTGACACCTGAGTTACATCCCCCTTATCACACCAAAAGCCGCGCACCGCACCACTACCACAAAAGATGCTTTTAATCTGTGTCTCTCACTCAAACCAATGCGCAGTGAAATGGAAGAAAAATGATAAAACGGCATGCAGAACGAGAAAAAAAAATCTTTACAAACGACGGCAAAGTATTATGTTCTGCAATAATATATACAGTCAGCATAATATTATAGTAGTTTTATTAGTTGGATAATGTATTCATTTTTATGAATGCTCACAGTATTTATGTGACTTTGTATGTATTAACAGCAAGCCCATTGCCTCGATTTCATTATTTTCTCATCTCTCTCACTTGCTCTCTCCTGACTACCATTGTCGTTTTGAATTTTGAAAGGCTGCATAGCATTGTTGTTTTTAAAATAAGTACATATTAAGATTATTTGTTTGAAGTGTAACTGAAAAGTTGGACTAGGATATTTGATAGACAGACTGCCTTTATAATACGTGTTATGATTATTTGACTATGTAAATAACCAAGCGTTCGAAAAAAATTTGCCGATGATGATAACTGGCCGCAGAAATAACACCTTCACTCTTTCAAATCTTGCAAAAAAATTGCCCACAACTTATTCGTTAGGTAATATTATGATTATTAAAGTTGTAGTGTGGTGGTGTGGTGTTGAAAAAAATGTATTAATTTAGTCAAGTCGTACAGTACATAATAAATAATGGATCGATTGCATGCTAATTAGCCGTTATTCATCTCATATTTTTCTCCTCCTTAACTAATTGAGCGAGATTTGTGAAGACGAGGATACAGAGAGAAAGAAAAAACGCGCAGGTATGTGTACTGCTATTACTCAGTCAGCCTCTAGACATCATTTAGTAGTTTCCAGCAGGTCAGTCATTGCACCGCTGTGTCTGGCTTCTGTTAACTTCTTAATAGTACGCCAACTTACCTAGCTACACGCAGTTTTTTTTAAATGTTGTATAATCCTCGGCACTTTTTGATTAGAAAAGGTGTGTAAAGTATTGATGTTCAAAGGGTAGAAAAAAATTTGGTTCGCATATTCGGAGGAAAAAAGTGATGCGCAAGCAAATGAGGCAATCATCATCAAATCATCGTCGTGAAGCAGTAGCAGTTTTTAACAGTTGGCAAAGAGAAAGCATCTCGCGGAGATTTTTTATGCTCAATTATTGGAAGTAGTGAAACAACCACAATGTTATCGCTGCAGGCGTGCACACAAAAATAACACTTAGTTGACCCATTATATCTTTAGTTTATGTATTTTTGCTTATGATTATATTATTATCAATAATAGCATTTTTAGAACGCTAGAAAAACACTCGCTCTGTATGACTTGCAAATCTGACCAGTTAGCTTTCCCACTAATCATGTACACCACTTTTGGGTATAGTCGTGCTGTTCGGAAAAGGCAAAACGTGTAAGTAATAGAAGGACCTGTGGCTATCAAGTAACACAACGTTCTCTCTCAAAACTAATAATTGAATTTTCATTTGCTTTTCCTAGTCATGTAGCAGAGCAAGTAAATTATCCGAAAACAGTGACGACGACGGACGTCAGACATACATA
>JAHZNB010000351.1:0-12962 GCA_027744295.1 Callyntrura guangdongensis | reverse complement strand
TATCGATTGCTGAAAACAGAATTTTAAAATTCGTTTGCGTTCAAAAGTTATCGTGCGAACAGACAGACAGACATCAAGACAATCTTGATGCTGGATGCCACAGATGCTGGATAAAAATAGAAAATTTTGCATCAGATATGCTCGTTGCCGCTGTGCAGGGGCCCTACAGTTATGGGCGGAATAGACTTTATTAGGCTTAACAGATTGGAATCTGAATCGGAATTTATTAACAATACTGGGATAGGTAACCTTCAGATTCTCATCTTCGGAAAAATTTGAAATTATTCAACTTTTTTTAAATTCAGATTCCGAATCAAAGAGTCGATTTAGGCCATTACTAATGCTTTTCTTGCATGCAGATTCATGGTTAATCGGGAAATCGGACTGTTCCACATACTAAATATTATTCACACAGAAATGCCAAAACATAAAATAGGTATCGGTAATTATTAGGGATCATTTGGATCCATTATAAAAATGGTCGTCGTGTCTGGTCCTTCCGTCCGCCCGTACCCTGATCTTGTATGCACGATACCTTTTGAATGAAAACGAAATTTTCAAATTCTGTTTTCGCCAATAAATAGGTATGAGCTATGGTATACAATAGCTCGGTCAAGTTCGGAAATGGGCACATTGGGTCGACCCCGAGAGGGTAGACGGTGGTCAAAGTTCAAAGCAGCTAAATGATACTTTTTGACATCGTTGTGTGGTTAATTTTATATATTGAATGTTATAAAAAACTGTGAATGCAAATGAAAGTTGTACAAGATTTATTTTATATCATTCTTTATATTTTAACGCGGACCACACTTCATCTCGCACATTCTAGTTTAAATACAAAACATTTCTGTAGCTAACGAACCAGTACAAGCTTATTATTTATTATTAGTAATTAATATTTTTCAACATTAAATTCAATTAGCATGACCTTCAAATCCTTTGGAATTTCAATTTTCATCCAGTAAGGGTACATACGTCGCGGCGGTGCTCCACATGAAGGGGATTTCCGAGGCCGAGCAGATGCCCAGCTTGGCTTGGGTTCTTTGTAAAGCATTCTCAGGTGTAACACCATCTGTTCCAACTTAGGCAGGCACTCTTTAAGTGGAATGACTTCTTGTTGAAGGTCGTCTTTCTTACAAATTGAAATGTTGCCAATGGAGAGGTGAGTTAGTGAGCGCGACAACACTTTCAATCTACGGATAATATTTTCCAATTCGTCTATCTCCAGAGATTTCATATTTTTTAAGTCAAGTTTAGTAATTGGCCATTGCTTCATATGCCGCAAAAAGTCGTCAAATTCGTTCCGCCATCTGGGGTAAATTTCCAAGTATTTCTCAAAAACCTGCACAGTAACGTTCATCAACTTTGGCAGTCCTATTGTCTGCAGATCACCAATAAGAGCTGATTTCTCCTTATCATTCCGTTTTTCTTGAACCCGAATGCAGAGACCAAGTCGTTCCACTTGTGTATTTGACTGCAAAAGGGAGTGTATGATGGTTTGTGGAACTCCGTCACATTGAATCACTCGAAGCTGTGGTAAATTAGGAAAATGTACAACTCTTTCTCCTTTCTCAGTGCCCTCTGGTTCAACACCAAAAAGGAGTAAGGTTTTTAGGTTAGGTGTACGTTTAAGACATTTCTCTACACACTCACTCCACACATCCTCTGCAGTGGCCTCAGCTGGGTCCAGTATTAAGTGCCAGATGAACTGCCCCACCCTGTCCAGTACCTCGTGCCAGATGTTGTAATCTTCACTGGTTGCTGCTAACATAACACCACTGTGCCACCCAGACAACATCAAGAAGCGATTTAAAAGAGGATTTACTATGGGTTCTCTGGAGTCAAAGGATCGTTGAAACTTAATTGCTGCATTAATTGAATCTAAATTTAGTGTGTAAGGTAAAACTTTCTCCGCTCGTGCATGCAAAGTGTTTATCATCCAATTCCTTTCGAAGGGGGGACCTAAAAGGCCCCGTTTGTAACCCTTTACAACGCCCGTGTAATCGACAATTGGTATGGATTTGGATTCTATAAAATTATGAACGTCCAGCCAGTCATACTCTTCAAAGAAAACATCATTGCAAAGATACAGGTCCGCAGATTTTTTCCACGTTCGGCAAACTAAGCGACATTTCAATAAGTCCCGTTAAGTAAGCTCAAAGTTAGCCATAGGGTTAACCCTTTCGTCATCATCATCACCATCAAAAGTGCGGTTCCAGAAGTTCTCTTTTACAACGTGTAGCACTTCCGGGAAGCAAAGCTGACACTTTGTCTTTTTTAAAGAGATCAGGAAATTCGGGTGAAGAGTAGTAGCATTTCAACCACAACGGCGTATTGTCAGGGAGATTTAAACCTCTAGATCGTATTTCCTGTAAGTTACAAAAAACAACAAAATATAATATAGGGTGACCAGAACCTTTTGATTGAAATATAGAATACCTAGCAATAAAAATATAGAATAAATATAGAAGTGTAACATTTTTAATTACTAATGCGGTTATTAACATTAATTTCAATTGAGAAAGTTGAACTACACACTTTACACCTCATTTCAGTTCCATCGGAATTATTGCTTGCAAAATTTGGAAACTGTTGTATTAATTCATTAATAAACGTATTTACCATTAGGATCAGGGGCGTAGCTTACTTAAGAACTTAAGGGAGGCGCAACATAAATTTTGTAACAATAATAGGGGTTCCCGCTGAGCGCAAAAAAAAATCGGCAATGATTATTCAAAATTTCCATTTTGAGTACCAAGTTACGGAAACCCCGGGGTCGAATATCGTTCAATGACTTTTGTAGGACTAAATTGCCAAAATTTGGGGTTTTCGTTCATAAGTTTCCAACAAACGACCCCAGAAATCGACAAATTAGTTAGAAAAGTTGGACCATTTGTAGATAGCGCGCCAGAAATATACGCCTATACTTTATAAATCAGGTTTCAAAATCTAGAAGTATTCTATAAAATATAGAATAAATGGTCACCCTATATAATACTTTATCGACACTTAAATCATTTTAACTTTCATTTTTAGGACGTAACATTACCTTATAATTCTGACACGGCACGGTTGCTATAACAACCTTGGATTCTTCTGAATGTGAATTTTGGTCAATTACCAGCGGCTCGTCACCTTGGTGGGAATTCTCAAGCTGCTGGCTTAATCTCTCTCCGAATACCATTTCATCAGACACAACTGGTAATTCATCCTCCATCCTTGGACGTTTCTTTCTGGAAGCATCTTCTGAGCTCGATTTATCCTGCTGTTTTCCTGTTAGTACTGACATGACGCTCGTCATTGCCTCCTCCACCATTTCCAGTTTTTTCTGCATGTCTGTGAATTTTTTGCGCCAAACACACCAGTGTTCCTCGCTACTGGAACATTCCGTCGCCTCCTTTTGTCGCAAGTTTTTATCAACTAAGGCCACTTCGTTAGCCGGAATATCTGGTTGTCGTTCCTCCTCAACCAGAACATTGTCCAACGCGAACGGTTCAATCTTAACCACCTGACAGGTCTCCTCCTCAACGTAAACATCCATAATACAAGAGGCACTGGAAGTTTCAATTGTCGAATCAATGGTGGAGTCATACTCCAATTTAATTTCCGACTCTTCTTCAGTTTGCATTATGATGTCATTGAGACCAATTTCTCCATCATTAAAATTTTCTTCCGACGGATGTCCTAGTATGCCAGTCTCGTTACGTATACCAACATTAGGATCAGCTGATGACTGTCGTCGTAACCGAGCGCTTCTTCGTACTTCGGCGTTGGACTTCAATGGCTCCATCTGAAACAAATTTGAAGACACGAAAAAGTTGGTTACTCATTAACTGCAGAACGTCACTAATAAAATAGTTGTTTAGTTGACGCCAATGCTGCTGGACTAACTGGAATAAATACCTTTGAATTACTCGTTTACCTCTTATACACTTGTGGATCCTTACTTTTACGAATCGATTTCTCTTTTAGCAGTTGTGAATATTTCAGGTAATCAAATTACAACTAGAATTAAGCCAATTGTGTGATGTGGATCTTTTTCTCGAAAAATTATGGAATTTATCAGGCTACTTTCTTTAATTTAAATATTAGAATTTTGTAGTCGTCACATAAACGCAAACAAGTTAGGGTTGAAGCTCAATAATCTTTCTGGTGTATTCTTGGGCAACGCACAGCTGACTAATGTTTACCTGTTGTATATGCAAGCACCCTTTCAAAGACAACAACAGCACTTAATCACCAAAAACGTCGACTTGTGAGAAACGATTACTCCAAAATTATTAAGGACAATTTATTTGAACTGTACTCTAGAAAATATAATTGCAAAAATTCAGTCCAAAATACTACAAATTTCAAGTAGACTGGTAATTTGCTTTTTAATGTTTCAGGATCTTCCGACAAAATAAACGATCTGCCTAATACAAAATTAATTGCAACTTACAGTTTTCTGAAGCACTAGCTATTAATTATGTGAAAAAACTTTCTAAGTAGAGTAGTAGTTGTTTGGGGAGTGGAGAGCATGTTGTTGTGTGTGTGATTGAATGTGAGATGCATTATTGTACGCGGGTTCTGACACGGAGTATATCTGGGGTATCGCGAAACAACAGTCTCGTCCTTTGTTAAATCGTAGGACGCGACATGTCCCGTTTTTTTGCTGTAGATTGCCCACTTGATGTACAACGGAGATGAAGCTATATAAGGAGACGTGGTGATAAAGGAGTGGGGAATGTCCTCCTCCTACATCTCTCCAGCTGGTCTGAAAATGATTTTTAGAAACGTTTGCATGTAGGTTGCAGAAATGTATTGGTCCACAGTCAACGACAAAATGGCAAGTTAGTCACTACAAGCGATTTGAGAGAGAATAACTGGTTGAAGTACTGCTCAAGTTAATGTAGCACAATTTATTGGTACGGTAATATTGATATGAAAATAAAATTTAGCCAAAAAGACAAAACGAGAAAACAGTTTCTATCGATGTTTCGGGATTTGTTCCCTCAGAAAAATTGCTTTAAATAGTTAACAATCAAATCTGTTTCGTACCGCTAATCTACAAATTCGAATAATATTTTCTTTGTTACCGACCTACCTTCAGGTGATAAGTAAAGACAGCTTTCCAGCAGGAGCATAACAACAGGATATGGGAGGGCAACTGAAAAGTTAAAAAAAAACTCACTTCTTGGACGACTTACTGTTCCTGGTTGGCTCTTTAGTCCTTGTATTATTATAAAGGACCTTATTCACTTCAATGAGGGACTGGACCCTCTGCTATAAAGGTCAAAAACTTGCCCAGTAAGGTCTAAATGCACTAATTTTGTACTTGTGTAATACAGAATTTTATGGGGAATAAAATGTGACATTGCTCAGTTTCTGTTTTGCCTGTAACTTACATTTTATTCCCCACCAAATTCTGTATCGAACAAGTATAAAGTTGTTACTGTTATGCATAGCTGCAACGAATACAAGGTTAGAGCAAGTTTTTGACAGTCTTACCATTGGGCCCAGCAACTCATTGCCATGCCAGTGGTCCTTTATCGGAGTCTAGTAAGGATAGTCGAATGAAAAGTTGCGAAATGAGAAATAATCTAAATGGAATTAATCTAAATAATTAATCTAAAGCCACCACGAGAAATAATCTAAATCTAAAATAATCTAAAGCAAAATTAATCTAAATCAGGATGCTTTTATATATTTTATTGAGTTGTGCAAAGTAGAACAGGTGAAAACAAATACTAGCCATATCTAGTCATGCAAATACAAATTCCTCAAATCATTGCTGAAGTTTCTGTACAATGACTGTACAAGATGAAACATACACCTAGCAATTATTAGCTACCACCAAATATAGCTTGCAATGCATTCAGGTTTGCACGCTCGAAATCTTATAAAACTGTTTCAACAACTTTTTTTGAGCAAATACCTTACGTTGCGGCATGAAAAGTTGGTATGCATGTTGACATGTTTTTTGCTGTCAGGGTTGAATTCGTTTCAATAGATGAGTAGTGTGAACGTATGCAAGTATGTAAACGAGTTCAATCCTGACAGCGAAAAACATGCAGCGAAATAAGGTATTTGCTCGCAAGAGCCGTAAATCACGCCTTGCAAACAAAAACTGTCAACGTTGACGACGGTTAACACAGATAAAGCCAAACACATTGACACCATTTTTAAGTACACCTATTTCGTATCACTTTAAATTTATGCACCTCCAGTATAAAGTAGAAATAAGGTTGCTATTTTCAGTGTATTTAATTTTTCAATTAAAATTAAGTTTTTCACGACTCTTTTGTTTTTTTCTCAGAGCTTGAGGGTGATGCAGCACTGTTGGGGGAATCCATTGTAGACACACCTAAGTCAGAAATGAAACTGAAAGAACGAGCTTGTGGCACGTATTAATTAATAGTAATAATTACATGGTAAACAGCATTGTGTGAGTAACAGATATTTTTGTTTTAATCTCATTTCCATATTTTAAAAAAATAGATTATTTCACGTTTGTGCTAATTTTCGTATTTGAAATAAATGAAAGTTTAGATTAATTCTCGTTTAGAGTAATTTCATTATATGTATTTTCACTTGTTAGTTACAACCTCATTCGATTATTCTTATGCAATCCCCTTTATCGATTATCTTCTTGGTAGTTTGATTTAGCTCATTAGAGATTATGTTTAAAGAAGTCTTTGTTTTAAAAGCTTTTTTAATGAGAATTATTTATTTAATTTAATTTTTATTTCACTCGTACTCAAAAAGCCGATGAATTGTCTCTTACTTTTAAGGGACAAAATAGGAATCAATATTATTTTCCTTTTACAATTTACGAAAAGTACACAATTTCCTATTCTTTTTGTCGTGCTTTAGTTATAAGTTTTGGACGGCCACATTTTGTTTTTTATTCTAGCTCTCTGGTCATTGCTTCTTTCTGGAGGCAACTCGAACAAATCATTTAGGGTTGCAATGCCAATAACATGTTTACATGTATGGAATTTTAAGAAATCTACACAAGTGCATCGGAAATGCTGTTCATACTCTGCGTAGATGAGCGTCATATTTATGCTGTACAAAAAAGTCAAAATGTTTCCTGCCTGTTAAATCCGTAGTAGTCAAAATGTTTCCGATTGTTATGCCTGTTCATGTCAGAATTCAACTTTGCGTTTGACTACTTGAATCCCATATAGGCAATTGGTTGGTGAACAAGTCTTGCATAAAACATCTCTATCGTGTGGTCACCCCATTACTGAAACAGCCTGTTAGGAATACCTTTTGTTGATCAGTTACTCCTAGTTGACGACGATATTTGTAAGGTTGATGGTTTAAGGAAAATGTATATACGCCATTTAGTATGGTCTTTTTCTTCAATTTGTAGGGGTATTTTTCCAAAAGCACAACAATATTCAATAACTGCACTATGTTTTAAGCGGTTGATTTTTTTCTCCAGTGTGTACTAACTTTTTCTGGTTTCACTTCCTGAAAATTTTGTCTTCGTGGTTTCTACAAAACTCTCTGTGTCGTCAGACATCGTGACCAAAATGCTTACTGTCTCGCTTCGTACCATGGAAGGAACCTGAATATGAAACTCGGATGGCAACTATGAACTTGCAATATTCTAATATGGTTATTTCATAAGCTGAAATTACCATAATTGGAAGTTACGTTTTTCCTTAAAAATAATATTTTCGTCTCATAAAAATATGGATGAAATAATCGTCCTATAAATATACATCAGCGACGACTGATTGACGTTTTTATTTCCCGCAGGAATAAATTATCATAATCTAAGGGACAACTTATCAGTTTCGACGAGATGGTTAATTGTATGCCTAAATTTTAATGCTTTTGCGGCCCAGTGTTATTTGGAAAATACTTGTAGATGTAAACACTTTACAAACCCTATTATCTATACCCAAACTCAAGTTTTATATTGCTGTAATCAATCATTTAATACATTTTTGTAAACCTTTGTCCATCCATTCAAAGTAAGCATTTAAACATTCTTGCAGCACCGATAGCAGTATCAGAACCCGTATGTCCGTAATATTAGCACCATGACCAAGAAATGTGACCACCGTATTTTGGCTACTACTAATACTGTTTGTGTAGAGTATTGCTAAAAAATGTGTTTTGAATTTTGAGATAAGAGCCGCTGCTATTTATGATATTTGTTTTTCACTAGTAGCTCATGATATATTTGTATTTCTTAGTTATGTCCGTCCAACTCCATATTAATTGAGTTATATTTCATGTGCTGGCCAATTTAGCGTTTCTTGTTCGGTAGCCAAAGCCTCACATCCAATCTGGCAATCAGAGACGACTGCGTTTAAATCTTCTGGTAAAAATTGTGATTGCTAAAACATGAGAAATGAGGCGTTTGGGAGTATCTCACTCCACCTCGGTCGGTTAAATTATTTGTCGCCTTTTTCTTCAAGACGGTCTTGGTGGGTCAGAGAAAGTGATTGAGCTGACTCTCTCGTTCTGTCTTATACTAAGAAGATAACACCTGGCCGCTCTCCGGTGGTAATAGTTATACTGCCCGACGAACGAGCATTTTTCCGGTTCTTACTTTGGTTTCGCTAGCTACATTTTTTGTACATAACTTCGGGTTTCAAATAAATGAAGTACCTTAAAACTTTAAGCCACCTTAAAGTTTAACTTTCACCTTCTCTACGCTCGCAAATTATTGAGCAGCATAATGATCAGACTGCCAAAGTTGAGGTCACCAAAACGCCCTTTTAGGTAGTTCATTGGATCATTAAAATCATCAAAATATCTCATTAAATAGTTAATTAACTTTTACAGTTTTATGTACAATATTAGTCCACGATTTATTGTTGATCGAAAATCGAGGTCCTTGGACCATGTCAACTATAAACATACTCCAAATTTATAACTTTATAATATTTTTCTTTTTAATTTGTACAAAAATACAGCAATTACTAACGTGGTCAAGGCAGAATAATTGTGGCGGCAAACTCACAATAGCAAACATTGTCCATTTCCAACTTATCACACGTCATGTTCGTTCGTCGATCTCCCAAAACGAATTTATGGGCACTAAAGTTTTCTACCTCTACAGTAGTTGTTGGACAATATTTCATTTCAACAATAGCGCAGGTATCATAATTTGTGTTGGCCTCATTTTAAATTTAAAATTCACAAAACCAGTAGAAACGTCAGTTGTACAACTGATACTAATCCTTTAGCATCTGTATTGCAGTAGATACTGATATACAACCATGTCAAATTACAAGGCAACCCGTGAGAAGCGTTGCAAATAAAATTTCAAGTCTAAAATAAATCTGTAGGCAAAGCTAAATTGTAATTACTTTACCGGTAGCAGCTTTAAATGTACTCGATTGTTTGCCACTATCCTTGTTGTGCTACTACGTTCACCATTAGGCACTACATACTATCAATTTAAATAAAATATTAAGTACTAATAATTCCAACATTGTAATTTTTTTCCATTTCCTGAAAAATTTGAACCACTGAAACGATTCAGAGTACAAAACCAATAAAATCATCTTAACCATGTAGATGTTAATTAAGTAGCGGATTTTTACGTATCTCGTGAATTTTAAAGAATCTGTAGATACAAAAACAGATAATCAAACACATGGTTTTAAATTCAAATCTTCATCTGGAAAAAGCAAAAGACCGACACCTATGCTGCTGCTCATATCTGCATGCAACTCTTTGCCGCTGCCCCCCAAAATTACAATCTAGTCTTCAAGTACTAGAGCTAGCTTTCTTTGGAAAGATTCGTGCAAAGCAGCACATTGCCTGTCGGCCTGACAACTGGTAGCAATGTACATTTCTCATAATATGACATTTTCTCCATTTTTCTGTGTGAAAACGTTGGTGGTAAGGACCATAAGACACACTTATGGGTATCCCAGCTTGGCAGAGTAGGCATAAATTGTATAAAAATTTTAAAACCTGCAAAGAATATAAAATTAAGATTGTGTCATCAAAAAGTATTATTAAGACTCCCAATAAGGTTGGTTGATTGCACGTATATTGATAATTATATCCGAGCATATCAGGGACAATTAAATTAATTTTGAACTCAGTTTAGAAGTACCTTGTCTTTGTTGCAAAACTTTAAAAACAAGAAACAAGTAACTAAAAGCAACTACCCAATGACCTTAGTGTACTAAATTAAAACAGAATTGTTTTTAGAATTTATTGAATCAGAGCAGTTGCTAAGTAAGCTTTATATTTTAAATACATTGGCAGACCACACTTGTTATCTTCTGTTAGGTTAGGTTGCTACAAGACAGATTGCAAATACAAAATCCAAAGCTTAAAATAAAATGGCAGGTATAAACATAAGCGGGATGCAGACCACCGTTGTCTATAATTAAGTCAGTCATTTTTATATTCACATTCAGAAACATAATTTTAAAAACTCTTTAAGTTTACATATATCATCGAGCATGTTTGTTTCCTTGTCTTTTTCAAACCATGACACATTTGATGCTTGATAAACATATTACTTCCCTAAATAACAAGGCTTTTAATTCGAATGTTATTTATTAACTAAATTTTTTGTAATCTTTCGATTGAAACTATACTTAAGGCGATTGTTACGTAGCCTGCGTACGATCGCAGCACTATTTTACTGTAGATCTGAATGCATTGAACGACTTAAAAAATGTAAAAGATGTTGGCTGCATAATCCAGGTTAAGTATATTATTTATTGATAATATAAACATACCAATAAAACATATTCGAAATGAACATCAAACATTAGCCTATCAAAAAGAAATGGTTTAGATCCATTACGACAATGGGTCGGGTCAACTTAACAAATAATAATCAATTTAGACTCCTGGGATCACTAATGAAACGAATGTTTTAAAAAATCCACGAAATGCATGCGTGTAGTGTTTAAGTCATACAAATATCTTTTGAGCATTTTATTGTTGCTGTTAATTTTTAGTGTATACTTAAACAACCATATTCGAGGGTCTTTTATCAAATTATTTGTTCTTGTTTCTTACATTACGCTCACTTGACGTTTCGCTTTTAGTGCTAATTTAACAAGTCAAGGATTGAAAGTAGAGGGGGAGCTACCGAAATGCATTACATAATTTTATGCCCTTCACGTGCACACGTCACTTGTATCAAGCAGCTATGTACTTAGCGCGTGCCTTTTATTGAAGTCGGACGTCGGTTGTGTGATAAATACCACACGTGATTTTTGTAGAGAACTTCTTTAAAACTCGTGTTCCCCATACTCGGATTGATATTTATTTAACAAAAGTAACCTTTTACATAACTAACACCACGCCAGGTTACCTGCAGAGTAGCATTCGTATTATTTTTTTTAAGTGGCCGCATTTTTAAAGTTTGTGTTTCAACGTAAGTATTTGGAAATAATTGAATTCGATTATGCATTTCAGACTGTGTGTATACCTCTGATGGTGATGTATACGAGCAAGCTGCAATGTATTCAGCTTATCTCAATATTTACTATATTTTATTTAAACTTTAGGATTCGTATTTACATTCTGCCTGAGTCAGCAATCTAACCTAGCAAAAGAGAACCAGGGTGTTCTGTTCTGTCAAAGTATTTCAAATCTGAAGCTTACTCAACAACTGTTGTGAAATAAATTTATAATTTCCAATTAATGTATATAAAAGCTTTTGGTAGTTGTTATTAAAACAATTTTTTGTTTTTCGGTGTGTGTCGCAACAGGATCAGGTACTTTTGAACTAAGTTCAAAATTAATTTTAAATGTCTCTTACAGTCTCGGACATAACAATCCAAATACTTAAAAATTAGTGAAACATATCGACAAATTAATACATACTTTCCCCTTAGCAAGAACGATATTCTAATATTCTATGAATGTTTTTTAAATTTCCAAATATCACTTCTCTGCTGTAATGGGATACCACGAAGAATTCAATTATAAATGATAAGGTCTATTACTTGACTAAGAGATGGAGCGTCCAAACATCTATAAATTTCGACTTGTTTTCCATATGCTTTGGCATTACCAAACTAAATTTGAGAATAACAAACCTGCAGATTCACAATCAGACATTGCCGAACCTACTTGCGAGATTTGAAAATAATTTCTTAATTCAGTTCAAAAACACTTTCTCATTGTTGCGACACAACGACACGAAAGACAACAAAACAAGTACCCGAAAACAATTACTTACACAAATTGAAAGTAAAAAATAAAACAGACTTCGGAAAAAAAACACAATAAATTTTATATTTGTGGAGAGTGTTTATGCAATCCAAGTACCAGTTTCAAGTATTGACAAACGTCTTAGCTTTTATTAGAAATCCTATGTTATGGGTATATTTCGCTTTCTCTCAAGGGAAACTTCTGTGTTTCTCCCTTCATGTACTCAGAATCACCAACTTACCACAATTCTAAAAGTATTCTTTGATTTCTGTTACTACTTATTGATCTCACCTTTTCGTTTTAAATACGACCATTCCGCTAAAACTTTTGTGTCGGTAACGTTTCTTCCCCAACTTCTTATGTTTGGAATTGGCGTAATACTTACCATAATGAGTATTATCTTGTCTGTAATATATTTTTACACGTTTGTGGACAAAAGTGTTACCGCATTTTTTAGTATGCTAATACAATTATCATATATTCCGCAATATATTTCTTTTCTTAAGATATTTTGGTGGAACAAGCAAGAAACGCTTGACGTTTTTAATTGCATTTCCTCTTCAAAACTACCGGTAGTTGAAAACAGCAAGATGTCCTTTTGTCAACGTCTTTTTATGCAAAAATATTTCCTAAATATGTTTGCATTGTTCAACGTAGCAGTTTTCGGGATTCACTTTTTTCCTGGAATGCATTTTTTCAACAATGATATGAAATTGTCAAACTGGCATTTAAGTCTGTGGTGGGATGCAGTTCGGCAGTACGGTAGAAATTTGTTGTCTTTAACACCCGACGATATACTTGTAAATGAAGTTGGTTTTAGT
>JAHZNB010000350.1:0-17156 GCA_027744295.1 Callyntrura guangdongensis | reverse complement strand
ACCTCAACATTCGAGAAAAAATTCTGACAATTCATACTAGAGATACTATGTAAGAGAAATCCAAGCTAGTTATAGTTTTATTTATATAAAAAAAGTTTTGCTTATAATTAAGCATTGCTAAATTTTATTTCATTAATTTTTAGATATTATAATGCGATATTTATAATATCGTTCAAATGACCATGTGACCTTATTGGCATTAGTTAGTAGTATAAAAAGTCAACATTTTGGGTAAACGCATCTCCCTCCAACGTCATGCACGGCAATTTTGAACCTAGACCCCACTTGCCAAAGCTCCATCGCCAAAGCTTGTCTAGTGGCATTCTAGTTTGCATACATTTGTTTAAAAAACAAAACTTTCCTGATCTGATGTATTGGCTTTTTGCCGTGTTTTACGTTTTATTTCCTAAATGCTCCTTCGTGCAAGTCATTTTTTTTATCACATGTTGTTACTAATTTCTTTTCATATTTTGTGAACTATATTGTAAATAGATTTCAATTTCCTGTCAGAACTTCTACTATATACTAAATGTACTAAATACTTTGATTATACTAACATTCAATGTATTATTCCAATAAATCACATTGATGTAAAAGAGAATAACGTGATATGATAATGATAGGTTTTTATAAAATGCTAACTATTATCATTATCATAAATACGACTAAAACAGTTTAAATTTTATTCTATGTCAGAACAAAAATGTGAAGGGGTCGGCAACGCAAAGCAAATGAATGTACACAGATGACAGAGTTGCTTAAAAAATTTAAAGATGCACGGTGCAGCTAGACTTTTGTAATATTTTCAACGTTGACTGCAATTCGTAAATACATCATGTTAATAATAATACCATCTCATTTAAGTAACATAACTTGTATAAATATTATGTGATCGGGGAGATGATTGTTGCTGTTTTATTCTTTTGCCATTCAAGCAAGCATCTTCCAACGTCAATCTTATAATGCTTTAAAAACTACTTACTGGCACACAAAGCATAAAGACACAAAGACTAGCAAACCAACCCCACGTATCTAATGGTACAATAATTTTTATTTATATAATAGCATAACTTGAAGCATTCGCTTACGATTAGTTTAGAATCTCCAATTTTAGAATTTTCACAACAATCTCATCATCATCGTGATAATTATAAAAATGCTCATGATAATCAAACCTGCACCATAAAGTTCAAAAACTGGTTTTGTCTTGTATAGCAGTGTGATAGTGTGATGTGAATGTGACTAATGTGAATTGAAATGGAATGCTGCCATCATGTGTACTTCTTGGGTCCCCTCGCGAATAACTCTTAACAATGCAATAATATGCAATGCATTATGTACCAATGTACATACATACATGCAAACTGTAAATGGGTAACAAATTTCTGTGTGGCTCCTCTTCATGTTACGGCCATCTTCTGCCATCATTTTTGTGCTAATTCATTTTTTGTACGTTTACATCGTGTCTTGTCGACCCATAAATATTTACAAGATAGTTGTTATTACTCCTAGGCCGATTGTGAGAAATACTTTGTATTATACCATATGATGATGATAATGATGACCCATCGTGATATTATGTTGAGTGACGGCAGAATCATATTACATTAAGCATTAAAGCAATCTCACGTCACTGGACGAAATGGAAATGGTAAATATACACTACTAAATAAAACTAATTATTTCATGGCATGATATATTTCTCATTTCTCATATTTTCCCTTGGAATCTCCAGAGAGGCAGGAATACACACGAATTTCTCTTTTGTTTAGCCATAGCTACTGTGTATATGAACAGGAAAAGTGAACGATTATAGATTATAAAAATTACTCATTCATTACATGATTCAGCATTGCACAATTTGTACACATTGCTCTACTAGCCAAAGCCGCATAATACATCAAACTAATTTGTAAATCAATAAGTTGCCATAAGGAACATTCCATTTTTGTGTGGGTGTTCATTCTGCGAAGAAGCTCTTTGGTGCAGAATGGCATGATAAAAAAGCCATGCAAAAATGTACATAGTGCTTGTTAATACTACTTGCCTACCCACTTATTTACACGTCCAACTGGTAAGTAAGTACATACGTATCGCCAAAGTAGATGAAAATGATAACTAAAATTAAACATTATTTTGATGTTTACTCACTGGACCGGCACCAAAATCATTTAAGTTTTCAATGCAATAATAATAATTCGTATTTTTATACCGCAGCCGCATGGGGATATATTTTTCTTGACAATAAAAACAGGGTACGGCAACTATACATGCGAAATCGACAAACCGGATCGTGTTAGATTTGACTTCACAAGGTCGCGAGACGAGACCACGAATTGTGTTTCATTCAATTCCATTGTAAAAGCTTGCAAAAATGCATATGCACGACACTGCATTGTTTTCATGTTACTTAATCCTACACTTTACTGACAGAAGAGGAATACTATGAACAATACCATTTAATTGTGGTTGCATGCTTGGTATAATACGTGAGGTAAGCATCATCAAGCAATACGCGTTCATGCAAAAAAAATCCAAAAAAGTCATCATGATGATGACGATGACGAGGATAGTCTATAGTTTCCATCTCCTTCATGATACCCGCATTTACTATAAACGTTATCCTGCCATTCTCATAATTTTGGAAAAAATAAAAAAAATTGGCAAAATATGGAAATTATTCTGGGCAAAAACAGTTTCTCATAAAACACTTTTGAGGGTTGAGAGATGGCAACAAATAAGGGAGCGCTAAAGAGTTGTCGTGAGTTTGTGTCTACGGAAAAAAAATTCAAGTGGTCATATACCACAACCATGTTTATCACGGAACAATGCATAAAAATAATATGTCTGTCTGCTGCTGACTAAACTTTTTATAAGGCTTGGCTAAAGATAGGGCTAACCTTAAAATGGCTTGGTTTTTTTTGGTGCCTTGTATTATCTAACATCAGGCAGTCAATACTACACAGACACTTACGAGCTTTATCGGTTGTTTTACTACTACTACCATACATACATACGTCCTAACAAAAAGACTTACTGCATAAAAATATTATATATGTACGTCTGTAATAGCGACGTTTTGGACAAACTCTGGTTTATGTCCGTTCGCTCGCACTTAACTTTTTTTTTAGTTTTAAGTAAAAGTTTGGTTGTAGTAGTAAAAGACACATGTCATGTAACCGTGTGCTATGGTAGAGAAGCACACCAACTTATAAACAGCAGAAAGGATTGTGAGTAAAGTTTCAGTTGTAAGCGAGTATTATCGGCATGTGTGAGGGTGAGCCGCGTTCTGACTCTCCGCTGCTAAATGAAGAAGAATTATTCATTTAAGCTCATGCACATGGGTTTTTGAAGAAAACACAAACACACAACATTGCAGCAACGAGAATTTCTACATCATAATAATATATAGTTAGGTATTCGTTCTACACATATTACCTGTATAACTTGGTAGAATGAAGCAGTATAAGCTGCTGCAGCTACACAGCTTCTTTTTTATACGTTTATTGTGTAACTGTGTGTGTGTTACTTGATGCTACATATGTAATAAAAGCACTTGCTAACCATGTTTTTTTTTTGAAAAGCCTTCACAATAAACCGTGCTAACCTTTGCTATTTATCAAACCCGTATCGAATTCATGATGAAATCAGGCACTCATACAAGTACAATGAGGACATACACATACACACATTGTAGCAAACGAAATAATTCAGATATCCCCTGCTGCCTCAGTTTGGCTTCTGTTTTCTGTGCAGTTCTTTTTTCTTCTTGAAAGCATCTCTCTCTCTCTTCCGATTTTACTATTTACTACGTTTCGTCGGTTCGTCATCGTCTTCTTTTTCATGATTCTTACTGATCATCGCATCACTATCATCATCCTCTTGATGATCACCACAATGTAGGCGCAGTATAATAGGTTCGTTTCTTATGAAATATTTTTGTGTACTGATTTTCTTCTACAGTTGTACCAGCAGCTGTGTGGGTGAATGGAGGCAGGGTTGAATATGTGCTTTTCTTGCAAACACCATAATGAATTTCATTTAGGTATAGAAAAGAAGACTATCAAAAGTGTGTGTGTGTGAGATAGAGAGAGAGAGAGAGAGAGAGAGATTTAGTGTACCGTCATAGTCATGAGTGTGTGTCTGTAGCACAAAGTTGCTTTTTTGCAGGGTTACATTATTACGTGCACCATTGAAAACGCATAAGTGCTTTTTTTCGCCAACAGCGAACTAGCGAACAAGTCTCGTCAACAGTTATGTTATAGATTGAATTAGATAAATTTACGTGAATAATCTCAATCGTAGAGTTTATATTAGTAGGTTGTAGAGAAATGCGTTGTTGTTGTTGATCATGTACGCCGAGAGCGAAGCGTCGTTAGTTTATGTTTTCGATAATTACTATTGTTAGAATTACACACAATAAAGTATACCGATTGTAGTTGTTTTTGAAAAGGTGGGCTATCCTGTAGTGTGGACAAGATATGCAATTTTGTTTAAAGTGTCTGCTTTAACCAAAAATTTGGTGCACCGTTGTGTTGTGTAGATAATAATGTAACCATGATTGTGATTCAATACCTGTGCACATGCTTAGATAAATTTGTCACACGGCACGGGATGCATGTTTCAACTAAAGTTGACATCCACGAAAGCTTTTAAATGTAAGGAGAGGGATGATACGACAAACGAAGTGGGGAGACGACACTCGAAAAAGGCAAGTTGGTAGTTTGTATCGATGATTTTTATTGTGTAGTAAAATTAGAGAAAAATGACGGCATCATTTTGGAGTGAACATGAAGAGCGTGATTTTTTTACAAAAATAGTTTACGAGATATTCGTCCATTGTTGTGTGACCAGTGGTGTGACATACTTGCTAGTAATAAAATAACAAAATGTGCGTGCGGAGGGAGACCATTTTTATTCAGTGACAGTTACTTTTGTGCTCAGGGCACCCTACGTCGTCAACACTTTAATCAGACTCGTGCTGTCTAGCAAGTGTGAAAATGTTTAAAATGAAAGCAATTTTTATTTTAAAAAAATTGTAGGTGATTGTTTTTCTTGTTAATTGGTGTAGTTGTAATGAGTAGTAGTGACAGTAGTAATGTGGTTAATTGGGCAGGGTTGAAGTCACAATGGCAAAAATACAGGTTGGTAAAAAACTTATTCTCTTGCTATAAACATTTTTTTTTCCTTTATAAAATATCATTTTTGGAGATTTTTATTCGGAGAAATTTCACGATTTTGAATCATTGCCATTGTCATATTTTTTACTTGTTAGGTATGCAGTTGACAATTATGCAAAATTGAATACATAAAGTAATGTAAAGTAAGACAGTGTAATGGGAGCTGTCAAGTGAAAGGCAGATCAACTTCATTAACTTTTAGTTGAGCTTGACAATGTACAAAATGGAGGACAAATTTCAACATTTCTTGTCATTGAAAAGTTTATTACAGACTATTACTGATTTCGAGCACCTAGTTAATGCTTTTATTAGGGCAAGTGTGTATTTACAAACAGGGCAATTGTAGATAATTTGCAGGAATAATTCAATTCCAGTAAACCGACAATATCTTAATAAGGTGGTCTATTTTCAGTAATAACGGATTAACAGTCTTAATATTCTTCAAAGTGGCGGCACGTACTTATGTATATGAATATTAGGATGGATATATATTGCCAAATTGTATCTTGAATATTATGCTGAAGAAAGCAAAGATGATCATTCTTATAGTTATAATTATAATTCATAATACAAATTGTGTTTTCCCCGCTCAATATTCCCTTTCTCTGTATAGAGCATTGCAGAGAAAACATTTTTTGCTATCTGTAGAGAATACAGACTTGTGCAAATATTTGCTTAGTTTTAATAGCGGATAACTGCATCAAACAAGTCTACCACCTAAACTAGGTAGCCTAAGCTCGGCATCATCACTGTTTTATTTGTCGTGGACCCGTGGACTACCATTTAACTACCGAAATTCGCACTGGAACGATCATACAGCATCTACCACTGTGTGTAATATTCCTTCGCAAAATCGCAAAGTATTGCGGTGTTGATATCTCTTCGTAAAACATTAAATGAGTGGAGTGCTGACCAAACATAAAACTTTACTGCAGTTTTTATACTACACACTCTCATTCCACTCTGTATTTTTATGATACGATAGTCACACTATCTAACATTGTCCAACCATGTCACTGTGCGCTACAATGCCGTCCTGCTGTCCTCCACTGTTAACTTGGCATGATTTAGATGACATTTTAGTATCATCAGCAAAAAAAGTCAAGGGATTTCATATACTTAAATGAGCTTCTTCCGACCCACTTTTTTACTCTACTTCACGTCCATAATATCCAGTAGTGTAATGATCGTTGACAAAAAATGAAATAATATGTAATGTAGGTATTGGGCTCAGCCTGCTATAATAAGCATGCTTATGCTACATACAGGCAAAATCAGGGATTTTTTAATTGTTGGATTCAGACACGCACTCTCAAGTTTCGTACTACTTTAAAAAATAAATATTAAACATACTATTGAGCAAATGAGAGCTGATTTCAAAATTGGTTACCTCATATAACTAGTTTAGTTCCGAGCTTTGTAAACTTTAGTAATATTTTGCATTGTTTTAATTTCTCAATGCCCATCTTCATTTACAGTAATTTGCAAGTATTTCAAAATTGATTACCTCATATAACTAGTTTAGTTCCGAGCTTTGTAAACTTTAGTAATATTTTGCATTGTTTTAATTTCTCAATGCCCATCTTCATTTACAGTAATTTGCAAGTAATTTGAGCAAGGGACAAATTCATTTGCAGACTGAAGACTCAAAAATATATGCAATGCTAATACAGAATATCACAGTGTGCATTGCTTGGAATTGAAATCTAATACAATGTCTAACGACTTATTGTGAAATATTAGTCAATCAGTTGATTAGTTGATCCTTGCAACCTTTTTAAATTATTTTTTTGCAAATTTTCCTCTTTGTCTGGCCGTACAGTCACTTCATGTAAAAGCAGAACCACTATCAGGATTCATGTAAGCCAGCAGACATTTTTTCTTCGTCTTTTCCCACTCATCGTGTCGTCATCATGATGATGGAGCAATTAAATTGGAATGGTTCAGTGATGAACTCGTACTCACGGCTGTTGGTTTGTAGGTAAATGAGATGTACATTTAAGTTGGTCTGTGCCAGTCCCACTCAAAAGTTTGAATTCAGAGTCATGTATGGTAAATGGTATAATGAAAAGGCAGCATGTTGACAATGATGCTCCACAATACGTACATGATTTCTTCCATTTGCTTTAGATAATTACTACTAGGAATTGAGCTAGTGCGTAGATGTCGGCCGACTGTG
This sequence comes from Callyntrura guangdongensis, assembly GCA_027744295.1. NCBI lineage: Eukaryota > Metazoa > Arthropoda > Collembola > Entomobryomorpha > Paronellidae > Callyntrura > Callyntrura guangdongensis. The sequence continues at coordinate 9,797 of JAHZNB010000350.1, read as the reverse complement.
CAATGGTAATGGGACGTACGATCATGGCGTGATAAAGGGAGAATAGAAAGGAGATCGAGAAACAAACAAATAACTTTTTTTTACATTTGTACTAGTAGGGCGAACAGTGCAAAATATATGCAAAAATCCTATTGAGCCAACTCCACTGAATGGCACTATACAAACTAAACTGGGATTTGGTGGATAATTTTGTTATGTGAGAAAATTTGTCCTTGGCAGTTCTCCCCAAACACATACGCCACATGCATTCATTCATTCGACAGGACAGACCACTTCCGTTGTTCCTACTTGTTTTTCACCCATTTTTCTTGCATGCAGCTCTTTCCTTTCTACTTTGTCCTTTCGTGCCCTGAGTGCCTACAACGCTCGTTTCGTTTCATTTACGGGAAGGATAATGGTGTTGTTGTTTGTACGCCTAACTGATGAAATACCAATAGAATACAGAGACCAGACGACGGGCAACGCCAATCATCAAGAAAATGTTGGAGAAGGCCGGAAAAGGTCTATCTAGATAAGTTTGCAGTGGTGTATTCAAATCGAACACCGCTTGGTAATACAACATGCTCGAGACTGTTCTATCGTACACGGGTTTGTAAATACAGTAAAGTGGAAATGGGGTTCTGCCTACTCATGCCACAGTCACAAAAAACTTTTATGAAGCATCTAAATGCATAATCTGTAAATTAATTTATGGTTGGTTACCAGCAGTTTTTTTGTGGGTTTTAGTTTTGACTGTATGCAAATCGCGTAGGTATCTCTTTATCTTTGCATTTTGATTGTTTAGACAGTTTATGTTTATGCGAAACCGCTCTGGGGGCTCCAGTAACTGGCAACTGGCAAGTGCGCGTTGATATTTCGTTTGTGTGGTGAAGCGCCTCGGATATTTTTGTTTGTCATCAATTTCATCAACCTAATTGAAGTATCGTGTTTCGTTCGAATGCGAAGTAGGTGAATTATGTTGTGGTAGAAAAGGAAGTCATGTTAAACTGTTAAAGTTTTCCCAGTAAGTTCAATGGTCAGAGTGAAACCCACTCCAATTATGTCGTAGGAGGAACGTAATAATAAACCGAAAGGAAATTACCATCTACGAGCAAAGTGTAGACGAAAGGTAATAAAATGTACGTTGTGTAGATTTTCGATGACGAATCATGGACATGGACTCCATTATACCAGCTTTTCTGGCTCATAATGCGGTTACATTTTTGTCTGTCTATTGTTGGTTTGGCTTTGGCAGCTGTATTTTCAACATTCCCAATGGTTTGTTTGACGATAATTATATAGTAATTTGTCACAGTTCATTATCCATGGCAGGAGAGGAATGTTTAGGTGCCTTCCGAATGAGATTATTGCAGCCACTTGTGTTAAGAACATGTGTTTGCTTGCGTCAGCTTTTATATTGTGACAGTGTCCAGTAATGAAACTGAATCATCGCATCACCGCCGTTTGTGTAGAGAAAATTTGTTAATAATAATCTGTCTTTACCACAGAAAGTTGCACTTGGCTATTTGTCATCCCATCAGCAATGCAGTGAGTGGTACACAAATTATTGAATTTTTCCAAAATGAAATTAATGATGTAATAAATACTGTACTTCCTTTCATCAGTCATCAGATAAGCATTTATAAGTAGTCAAATGTCCGAGTTTCCACATTGTGCTGCTGAGTACCTCTTAAACAAGATCAACTCAAAAGCTTTTGTGATGTAAAACAAATGCCTGATAAACAAAATTAGTTCAAGTTTCAAGGGTAGTAGAGTAATAAAATTTAAAAGCGCAAGTAACAACGCATCATTTTAACGTAAGGAAAATCTTTTTTCTCCATTCCAGTTTTTATCCTTGTCTTATCTTTACACAAGTTTTGTAAAGTTTTGGCACGTGAAGTGATAGCCAAAAGAAAAGTCTGGTCCACCATCATCACTTTGAAACCAAGGCTAAGTGTGAAACTCCATTTAAAATACATGGGATTTATGTGCGTTGCAGTGTTTGCAAAGCGATGATGAACTGGGTTCCAGGAAAAGATTACAAACATTGAGTAGAATAATCTGCTGTATACAATCCAAAAACTTAAAGAAAAACATTAGAACAAATGTTACATCGTTTGTTATACATATATATCCCATCATTAAGATAAAAAAAGCAAAACCGTGTTCCCAATTTCCCTTATCTTCCATCTCTTCTGGGTTCCATCACATTTTCAAAGTATGATCAAGTATCTACTGCTTCTTTCTGGCAAATAATCGCAGTTTTATGGCAAGAAAAACAAAATTACAAAATCAGTAACATTCTGAAATATCATTGACCTTTTAAGTGAAAAAAACATACCGTACCTACTTTAGATGTCGCATCATCCAAACCTCTACATATCTACAAATAACGCGTTTAAAGAACTCCATATCAAGGAGTGCCCAAAATGATAATGAAAAGTAAATAGTTTTGAGCATCCTAAAAATATATATGGGATCTGGTTCGTTATTTTATTATTCATACATCAAATGCTACAAGGTAAAAAATGTATAAACAAACTTTTCAGCAACGCAGTATGTGCTAAACATGTCATGAATGACGTGTATATATCTATCTATTCTCGATTCACATTTACTCATTCAAATCCAAAACATGTAGACTTGTGTGTATTCGTTGATTCCAGTTTTTCTCCAGTTTACTTTCGCAACACCAATTTTACGTACCGAGTACCGACTACCGACAGAAATTTTTTCACGTTATCACTCCAGCCACAGACAGCAGAGTGTTTGGTTTATGTTCATCGTTCATCAGACTACTTGGTGTTGGTACATAGTGAGGTAAAGAAATGGGAAAAGCAAGTTAGTAAGCACAGCAGTAGGTATCATCATCATACTTTTCACATGAACTTTAATAATCTTTAAAATGAGGAGGTTTACTACAAATTATTAATTTGTTGCCGTACTACATCACTGTGATCAAATACACAGAAGATCTTCAAAAAAAAGTTTTTATATAAAAATTCTCAAAATTTTTATGCCTTTGTGTAACATAAATTGTGTGATGCTTTTCTAGACACCCGCCACATGGTGGTAGTTTGAAGATAACTCACGGGATGCTACTACTGTATTTTTCCACTACGAAAATCTAAGAACGCGTTCCGAATTTTTGGACTACCATCAACCGTTCAGCGTGACGAGATTACGATCAAGCAGTCAAAAGATGTAAGATTTGCGGCGGTGGATATTTTTTTTAAAAAGAAACTTTTTATTTGTTTTGGTTGTGAGGATTTTTTTTGTCCGGAGCTCCATAATGACTTTTTTACTGCAAAAACCACACGTTTATTTGTGAAAGTGAGATAAAATGTTACTAGTTGTGAACATTGTGGTTGTGACTAATTAAAATGTCAGTTTTTACTTGTATCTGTCAGACTTGGAAAATGAATTCCAAGCATTGCTTTTCATGAAAATTAGCAAACAAACTATACTCCTAGTACCAATGGTGCCTGTACAAAGTTCTCTCCAGTTTCTTTCAGTTTCGTTTTTGTTATTTTTTGTTTTTTTCTTTGTTACTTGTTTCGTTATCATACTTTCCACGGTTAGTAATAGTAATAATAATAAGATACCATCATGCCAGGCAAAGAAACAGACTCTGGGAGAAACAGTGCGGCGGGAAGTGGTAGTACCAAAATAGCCACGGAGTCGGAAACAGCCACGTTTGAGTGGGATTCTTTACGTGATTCTCCCCAGGTAAGTAAATCATTTTGTGTTTAAAATTATGGCCATGTACCTAGAAAGTTTATATACGGTATATAAAAGCGAATAACGAAAGTAGAATGGTCTTTGTGGTCGCTGTGTAGTGAGCATAAACCCGGTTTTATTGACTCCAATATGTTTTACTGCAGGACTGGAATCGTGCCGATCGTGGGGACAGCATGAGGTCAGGTAGCGGTCGCAGTTTAGCTAGTCTCGGAAGTAAAGGTGATGCCAGCTCTGTAGCAGAGTCGGCATCCGGCGGATCGGAGGTTGGGAAAGAAGCTAAAGAGAAAAAGGACAAGTCCTCATGGGTTAAAACCATCGGCATGAGGACGCTTCGGTTGAGAAAGAACAAAGATCCGGACAAATCTCATTCGCGTCTGTCCATATCATCCGCTCTCGGGTCCCTCGAACGACCTGGAAAAAGTAAAAACAAAAAGGACAAACATGGCAAAGGTGATGAAAGTCAATCGCAAGCCGCCACCACATCTCCGTCCTCCTCGGTGGGAGCAAATTACAAGCCGGGAGAGCACGTGAAGGACAACGACAGTATTTATTCTGGCGCCTCCTCAAAGAATGGCTCTGTGGCTAAGGAAGCTGTAGGAGGGAACACTTCTGCCAATACCACGACAGCTGGAGAAAACGCAGGTATGTTGCTATCCATACGTATTTTGCTTGCTCGTTTACTCTCTCCATCCCTCCTGTCTATTCTCATTGCATTGTTCCCTTTCTCTTTTGTATACGTCGTTACATTTACTTTTCCATCTGCACTCAAACAAAACAAAATACTCCACAAGGAGAAAACAGCTTACATTACCGACACCACATTAAGTGATCATGGCGTAGGCGAGATGTCTTCATCTGCCACTCTCCCGTATCTCACAACACCACATCACAGTGCACTATAGTATGTAGTGTTGTACTGGTTACTACTAAACAATTTACCAGCTTTTAGCTACCATCATCGAAATTTTTTCATCACCACAGCGGTCGTATTTTCCTTCTCGTCGGTCGTAGACACGTCATTTTCTTTCTATGTGCTAATACAACCGATACATTTATGCTGAGTATACAATGGAAGTGATGATGATACCTTTTAGTCTGATGGCAATGCATTACGGTAAAACGTGACCATAAAAGTTTATTTCTTCTTATCCTAATAAACTGTGCCGAGAAAGCGACGGAACACTTTTACCCTCATTAGCAGTTCCCTCTCTCTCTCTCTCTATCTCTCTTCCACTATTGATTTGTTTTGCGCCGGTCTGTTCAAAACAACCAACCATCCTAACATTTGTGTCAAAATAGTCAAAAGCCTCTTTTTGTGCATCTCCTTTCCATAATATGTATTCACATTCATTGGTTCCAATTTTTGTTTCTGGTGCAGAGTTGTAACAAGTCATAACCATTTACTTTGCCGAGGGGCATGTTAGATAGTTAGCTAACCAAGGTTCAAAATTGGCAACTGTGCGAAAACAACAACTAGAAAGTGAAGTCAAGCATAGCCTTTTCCTTCACACATTATTCTAAAGTAGCTTTTACTATAAGCAAATTAGTACTTTCCTTGAATTCTGCTTCTGTTTCCCTTTCTTCTTCTTTTAAATCTGGTTTCCCGTCTCCTGGAAAAAAATGAAACTCTATTCTTCCATTACTCACTTTCTATTCAATTCACAGCTTTCTCGGTTCACCTCGGCAGTGCATTCTCTCCCACTAAATAAACACAGGGTTTATGAACCCCTCATAAAATTAAAATAAAGCACCCTTTTCTTTTACTACGACTAGGACGTATACTATGGGTTATTCTCCTACCATATGTGTCTTTCTGTGACGAATTACGAATACATATTCCAGTACAACCATCTGCTTTTCAGTGAGATTTTCCCCTGAAAAAGTCTTGTTGGTGTGTTGGTCGCTTGCCACAGACACGGTTTGTTGTGTTTGTCTTCATGAAGCAAAATAAGGATACATACATAATATGACATATCTCTGTAGTTTTGTTCATCACATCCTACAGAGACTTCTTGCACTCAAGTCAAGTGTGTACAGCTTTTCCATCCTAGAATGTCTTTGTGGTACTTATTAGGTTAAAAAGGTACTGCTGCGTGTGTTTCTGTACGGAGAGAAATCGTTTCCTTGTTTCCAGCAAAAGTACACGGTGGTATGTGCCAAGTGCATGGCATATATCTACATATACGCTTTATTGATCAATACTATAGGAACCTCGTGACGGACTCACACACTCAGACTGACAACGCGAACGGGTATAATAAAATAGCGTGGCAGAATAAACAGCAAAGAAGAGGTAGGGTGCGAGTACTTACTCGCTTGCTCCATTATTGATGCGTGTATATAAACAGGTTTAAGATGTGGACTGGTGAAAAGAAAGAGCTTTCATGGATCGGACGGAGGTAAATGCATAGTTGATGATGGTGATAGTGATAATGGTATTCTTTCGTAGACGTACGTACGTACCTTGTGTATGTAGAAAGCGTATTTCCTGCTTGGTTGTAACAGACATGCACGATTTCTCTTTTTGTGTTCGTGTTTGTACACCATTATTAATGTGGCTGGCAGGCAACCCTCAGTGGTATTGCATTTACCAGAGAAAATAAAACGAGTGTATATACTAACTGTACAGTGGTTGTAGCAGTAATATTTCACAAATATGTAAGTATAATGATGTGGAGAATGGGGAAAGTTTTCTTTTACCTCGTGTGTAAAAGGGAATAGGCAATGCACTTTTAAGAGAGGGAGAGAGAAAGAGAGAGAGGAACAGGGATTGAAATTGTTGTGCTTTCCTTAAAACTACCCACAACGCAATACTAATAGAAAGACGGTCGTACAATATATTTGCCATGTATATTTACCATTATGCAATAATATGTTCTCAATAAAAACCTATATGCACACAATATCCCTTTTTGCTTTTTTTGGGGCAAACAATGTTCGGACATTTTTTCCATTGCAGTACACAGTGATATTATTGTCAAATGGAGAAAAGAGTCCGATTGGGCTTATAATATGCAGCTATTGCTATACTAATGACGAGGAAATATTATTCCCATGCACTGTGTTTCGACAGGACCTTTTTTTCCTGGTGCCTACTACAACGGGGTTCTTGTCTTTTTGCTTTGTAACATGGCTGCTGCTCTTGTGTATGTACATGAAATCCCTCAGAATAGAGAAAAGAGGTTGTCAACATTTTTTTGGCAAGCAAATAACTAAAATGTACATGGAACAGCAGAAAACAGAAAGTGGTCATCAGGCAAAGCATAATATAATTTAGAGAAACATTACTAGTACACATTATATAAAAAATAACTTTGGTGAAAGGGAAAGAAGTAAAAAGTTTTATGGGTTTAACACTGCCAGTGGGGAAAATAAGTATAGCACATAAATTCAAACGAATCCGAGAGATTCTGGTGTGTGCCGCTAAGGTGGTTGGTATTTTAAGTGTGTCCTTTTTAGTAAGGAAATATGTGAAACTGAAAGAATTTTATCGTCTAGTAGTGATAAGTGTACACACGCTAGATTCATTACTAATCCCAAATCACCTCGTTAGATAGGCCATTGTCGCCAAAAGTGAAAGTTGTGCGCAGTGTACGTGCAGTATGTACTTAAATAGTAAATAGCACATTTCTTTTTTTTACACAGAGTTAAGTTGAATAAAAAGTATGGAGAAACTAAGAGAACAATGGAACGGCAAAACTTTCAAATTGATGTGTTTACTTTCTTTTGTGGACTTTTTAAACCGTACTTATTCAAAGTAGAAAATCAAAAGGAAATATTTTAAATATTAAACGACTCCTTAGTTTAATATGATGTTCATTGGAACATGTTGTCTTGTCTCTTTACTCGATTGTGTTTGTGTCTATGTAATGTTTTTTTTGTGTCAGGCTCATGCAGGAGTATATGAGCGGTTAGGAACATCAAAAGTATATCGATACACAAATAATTATTTGTGGAGTGTTTAGCTTTAAATATTTTTTGTAATGATTTTCTCCTGAAAGTAACGAGTGGAGTGCCCAATGCCAAGTACATACACATATCGTCTTATCATGCTATATTATTTGTGTACTACATTAAGTATGTATTAGTATTGATTGTTATACGCTCAAATGAGTTTTGATATTTTCGACAAACTTATATATATGCTGATACTAAGGCATAGCTAAAGTTTAAATGCAGCAAATTCAATATACATTTAGGCAAGTCTGCGGCATCAAAACGATAATTTTATTGTGTGCAAAGTGTTTGGAAAGGTACTGACAGAATAATGAGAAGATCAGCGAGGCATAATTGGTGTTGTTCATGCACTAAAGGGGAATCGTGAAAACTAAAAATGAGGATAAAGTGCCTACAAAATTAATAGTGGGACGATGACGAAACGTAATCGAATGAAAGTTTTTATTAAAAAAACAAGCGTTTGACGTTACGAGAAAATTATAGTCAGTTATAATTTTCATCGTGCACTATCTTCACTTGAATGTCGACCTCTCTGTGATTAAATAATAATAAAAGAAAGATGCTGCCAATGCAAACGTTGAGGAGGAGGGCAAGCCCCTTGAAGTGTAAATGTACTAAATATTACATGAATCTCTAATCTCTATGTATTGTTAATTTTCATTGATAAAGCATGTGTGCATTTTAAAAGCGATTTTGAGTTAGTGAGTACTTATTTCTCCCATTTTATCACAAAATAAACCTTGATCACTGTTTGTATATAAATATTTCTTTACGCTTATCTCGCAAATGTACATCCTGTGCTAATTAGTAACGTAAATATTTATTAATTTTCCGCACATTTTTTCTTTCATTAATAGATAAGCAAGACCCAGCCAGATTCCTGGGAGATGGGCTTCTCTTCAAAGGAAAACTTATTGGAGTGTTGGAGGTGAGCGGTCCAAGGGGTGATAGAATATGTCAGGAGGCACTGTCTGAATTAAAAATGGCTGTAAAAGCGGCTGGAGAGCATAAACAAAAAATAACCATTCATATTGCTCTAGAAGGACTAAAAATCCGAGATGAAAAGACCGGGGTAAGTGGACTTGTGAGTACTCACAAGGTTTGTTGTCTTACGTAGTATAACTATCTATTAAACAAGGATTACTTTGCATGTAATCGATAAGTCATACCAATATTGAAAGTGAACGGCCAATGGTCAGGTTTTATATTTGACTACATAGAAAATCATTATGCAATTTAACATGATTTTGTCGAAAAGATTTCCCTTTCTAGTAGTTTACAAATGTTGAAACTGAATACTTTGTTTTAAAAGAATTTTCTGTTTTATATCGCATATTAAAACTTGAATTGCAAAACGAAGATGAAAAACTTTTTTTTTTACATGTAATCAATGATTAGAAATTGATTATCACACATTCGCCTTGTTCACATTCAATAATCAGCATTGAAATAAAAAATAAATAAAAAGATTTTTTTCATCTGCATGACGTCTGTACATGCAACAAAAATTTTTGGCAACCAGAGCAGCTGAAACGGCTCCTACTTCAAAGGTAAAAAAATACTACTTGTTACTGTAAAATCATGATTAGTTCGTGATGAAGCGATTGTTGTACATACAGAAATGTACAGTCATGCAGTAATGTAAATGAATAGCAAAATTGAAAGGTACATATTACCTGCCATGTAATTATTACTTTCAAAGGATGTACGCATTACTGTTCGCTTGAATGTTTTAAATAAAAAAAATTTGCATAGTCATTTCTTCATACCAAGTTATTTTACGATGACAAGCTTCATTGCAACTCTGTTAGATAATTTTACAAAATTTGTAGAAAATGTAAAAGTGTGAATTGATTTAGAGAAAATTTCTTTATCTTGTCGTGCAATGCGATTTTTTTAGACTGAGCCTAAATTCTCAATTGCCGAGACTTACATTGAAGGGGCTGGCGCAGTTGGGGGCGCCTCTGCAATGTCCGATGTAAACTCTTCAGCGCCTGCAGAAGTGGACCTATTAAACTTAGAAGTTGAACTCAACAGTCTTCAAGAAGGCTTAGACAATATTCATACAAATCTAGTTGATTCCGTGCCATTCCGTGGTAGTACCGCATCAATATCCAGTG
>JAHZNB010000349.1:0-14628 GCA_027744295.1 Callyntrura guangdongensis | reverse complement strand
ATCCTATGGGGTCTCCCCTCGCAGGTTCGAATCCTGTCGGCAGCGATTACTTTTTGTTTTTGAAACTAATTTTTTTAGCGCATTATCCCATTGTGTAATTTGCAGGTTAATTTTTTTTTTAATTTTGTTAGACTTTTGAAACATTTTTTGGGTCTAACAACCCTTATTAGTTAAAGTACAATATTATTCGAGAAATTTCTAAAAAGCCGTTTGTTTGTCTCACCTTTTAAGTGTATAGAAATTGAGGGATCTCTCTCCATAATTTTGAATGTTTGGGTGAGAATGTAGCAGGATTCAGGAACATGCGTATTGATAGTTTTGTACGCTGTTCTGGCAATGCTGATAACTGATAGCATAAGCGTGTGGTATCCCAACTGTTCAAAATCCTTTAACCTCTTCCAATTGGAAAACAGCCACATGATTCGTGCAAGAGAGAAGAGCTTTATTAACGTTAATTTTTGATAGAGATGAACCCAAAGGAATCTGGAGAATGTGATCCCTCGGTATTGCCCTTTTTTGTTGTATTTTGGGTAGTGACTGGGGTTTGGGCGAACATCTATTACTTCCTGTTTAGGGACATTGGATTCAGATTTGCCATTTTCAGGACACTTGCTGACTAACTGACTGTGAATTAGGAAGGGTGGTCGCAGGAACTGTTGAACAATGAATTGAATTCGCACAGAACCTTTGGTAAATTCCATGATTTATGATGAAATGTGAACCTTTAGTAATAACCGTAATAAAAGCGACTGAAGAACGGAAAACGCGCTAAGCAGTAGGCAAAACTTGTGGACTTTATGTGAACTGGACGGTGGGATACAAGTAAAAAATCAAATTATCTAAGCAAAACCAATTATTGCAATATATTTGGAAATTTTATAAAATAGTTTATACCTACGTAAGGCATACAATTGCGTATAAAGTAAAAAATCAATTAATTTACCTCGACTTTGAATATAATATAAGTTATCCCAATTTCTGATGCGCACCTGGTGTATTTACGTATGCTTTAAATGTGTGCAGTAGGAGAATAGTTTGGTAAATAAGTCAACTTCAGATCACATAAGTCCAACCACACAATAATTGAATTTCATGTGTCATGCATTGGTAAGTAATAATGACTCTTCAATATAAAAGTAACCTGAGGCACAGCAAGGCAAAATTGTTTCCTATTCTTTTGAAATACGTCAGAAAAATTTATTTCAATTTCTGTTTTTTTAATTTATTGTAAATTGTAATTTATGTGCTCTGACAGAAACACAACTTCAATTTGAAAATTAATAATAATATGTCGACTTATGAGACTGTCTATTTCTCATAAATATTGACAGCTTTCATTATTTTAATTACCTAACTCACGTTCAACAAGGAAACAGCAGAACGCTTATCATGGACAATGTGATAGAATAAAATGGAGAACATATTTCTGACTAGTTATGAAGCGGTCCAACTTTTGAATATTAATTTTCAAATTGCCTATTCGATCTATTTTCTTACATTTAAGACTAGATGTATATTTATTTCTTCGTAGAAAGTAAACTCTCATAAACTATTTACGTCAATTTGTTTTTAATTGCATTGGTTTCTGTGAAGAAAACTTGACGCGTTAAAATTAAATGTGTAGTAATTAATTGGCGCAAAATTATCCATATTCACTTTGAATTTAAAACACCATTTTATTTTCAAACTACTTAAAGTTTTGTTTCACAATCGGTGGAAACTTCACTATTTACTTTGTATTCGATATAACTTAGGCAGCCTCGTCCTGGACTCTTTATTCAGATTCGATTTAATCTGCCTTTTATAGATATTAATTTCAAATCAATGATTCATAATTGTTGATAACAATTATCCGCCTTAACCGTTCCCTTTCTAATAGAGCAATCCGGATAAGGTCCATTGCAGCGCTGTTCAAAGCAGTAACAAATCTCAATGTCCCCTGCTAGATCACAGTAGGGTGAGTAGGGTTTGTCGTTATATACTTGGATGAGCATACCTCCTCGCACAATTCTGTCGGGATTGGCGTTAAAATCAATGTAGCAGACGGGTACAGAGTTAGTCTCATTTTCGGGTAAATAAGTATATCCCATTCGATTTAGAGGCTTAGCACACCATTTGTTGTCCGCACAGATATAGCACTGAACTGATTATTTTGTGCATAAGGCAGAAATAAAATAAGAAGGAAATACATTTTAATTATGATAGTTGAAATTTGTTGTAATTATGAAAATTTAAATTAAAGACTAAATCGTACAAGATGCAAAGGTCAAGGTTCCCAAACAAAGTAGGATAATCGCTGATTGAGTTCCCTTATTGAAATGAACGCGTTTCATTTTGAATTTTCGTCAACATCACCGGAGGGATAATTTTCAACCTGGCTATGAATTGTTTTCTCTAATTTATCCCATGTATTCCGAATTTGCAAACACTTAAATTTTCAACCTATCGTCATTGTCACTTTCGTGTACAATGTAGGTTAGTAGGTAGATGAACATTGTACTTTTAACGACTACGACTAACGACTAACGACTAACGACTACGGTATGATTTGATGAAACGAAAATCGTCATAACGACAACGACGAGACGATCATTAAATGGCTAATTAATTGTCATTCGCTTTGTTGTTACCATATTCATGACCATATTAGCATGGTTGTTAATATGATGACGTAAAGCAAAACCATCCTGAATTAATGTAAATGTAATACCTACGATGCCGGGTCGTCAAAATCTTCAATTTGTTATCAATCTTGTCTTATACTCTACAGTTTTGAAGCTTTCGGTTTAGCCGGACGTTTAGTTAAGGTTTATAAAGTTAAAGTTAAAAATTACGTAATAATTACGAAAATAACGGATTAGTTACAAAAATGATATAATAATTGCATAAATTACGTAATAATTACACACAGGGTTAGCTAGCTCGACGGCTAGTAAATTTTTCCTTTAACATTGAGAATATTATACAGTTTACCAGAGATTATTTTATATTACATTAGGCCTTAAAACGAATTTTATAGTAATTTTTTTTACTATAACAAAAATTTGATCTGTTTTTGGCTTTGTATAATGTATTTTTTACAAAGCGACTTATTATTCATTATTATTATTAAATACTTTAAGTGAGATTCAAATTATCTTTGGGTTCTATTAGATAAAAGGATGGTTGTTGTGCTTTGTTCTGTTTAATCTTCATTTTCTACCCCCGCTTATCAACAGACCTACATTACATGTACATACTAAATACTCGGCCCTTATGCGCAAATCACAATAATAGGGGACGACGTCGTATAATTATGTAGTTAATAAGTGACTTTCGTCAATACTTCGTATTACTTCGTCACTTAATAATGTGTAATGTCCACGACTAACCAATACGTGCTAAAAACAACCATAAAAGCTATACAAGATACATTATCCGTTGTATCTGATCTGATAATTTGATAAAATATTTAGTACAGGTATGGTTTTTACATTATCTACCAACATCATTTTTTAATACAATTAAGTTTTCCACATCATCTAGGGCTTTTGTTTGTGCTCTATTTAATCCAGCTACTTACTTGCTATTTTATTGCCCGAAATTTTAAATTGTCTGTTAAAATTTTTTTAATGTAATAATTTCACGGTTATTTATTCCTTTCATGAATTCAACCAGAAATAATACATGTATTAGGGCTACCTACCTTGCTTTTGGCTTTTTCAAATTACACCAAAAACCCCCCGTCTACAGTTCAATAACTTTGATAAATTACAAATCCACAATGCAAAAGACTTTGTTTTTCTTATCTTTCTCAGGGTTTTGCAAAGAGCTCAGCAGCGACTCAGATTTATGGGAAAAATCCAATGTTATCTTGATATCTATTGTCAGCCCAGAATTCTCCTGAATTCTGCGAAATCAATGCAAAAAATGTAAGACGGTGAAGCAAAAGAATATAACGTCGGCTTTTTGTTTGACTGTTGCTGTGCTTGCTCTCCCTGGGCACAACACTAAACTACAGAGCTATTGATGTCAGGGTGCTATAGTACACGCGCATCCGTGTTCCATATTATTCTGTCTCGCCACTTCACCACTGAATGTCAAATTATACTCCATTTTATAGGAAGGAGCAAGCGGAAAGATTTGGCATTTTAATGATGATCACTCCCTGCTTCTACCAAAAATGTCTAATTATTTCTCGTTTTTGTGACTGCAAGCTCCGCTTTAGAATTTGGCAGTGGTCACACGGACCAATTTTTTTGACGTAGTAAATGGCGTAGTTTTTTTGCGATAAAATAGATTCGATTGACGAATTCCCTATTTTCTTAGTATCGAATGGTAATTTACAATGCTGTAAAACATCAATTGAATGCCAGGCTATGTATATTTATAATATTAAATTTATTGACGTTTTGTTTTAGTTTTGGAAAATAAATTTTGGCATACCATATAATAAGCTAAATAACTCTTTACATCTCTCCCTTTATTCCTGTCTTAACGTCTGTCACCATGTCGACCCGCTCTGAAGAAAATAGTTATTCTTGTCGATGAATAGAGAGCCAAAATAATTTATTCCCACTGCTAAGTGCTAACGCCCCTTAAACTCATGCATTAGTATTCAGTATCGTTCGTACATTCCTAGCAAGGTAGAGAGAATAAATTAATTAACATTGTCGTTTTTATATTTATGTATACAGAGCCCTTCTGTATTTGAAGTTTCCCGGCATTAAAGTAGAACTTCGAGTAAGTTTTTTTTTAATTTTGCAGAATTCCACTTCTACAATGCATGAATAACTACCATTACCATTACATCAGTCTCTGTTCTTGTGAGGCATATAGTTCCAGTGTATAATTAACATTACTTCCGAAAGCAATACGTACCAAATCACAATCTCTGATAATGAGGGATGTCTGTAATGGCTAATGACCATCCGCGTATCATTGAAGCAGCTATTTTTTACTCGTTCACTTTTGCTTTAAAAAATATTCTTCTCACGTACAAAATATTGTTGCACACAGTTTCAAATAAAGGTTTTCTCTTTGTAAACGCAGACACCTTAAAAGTAGGTGCGCAAAGGGTAAACTGAGACTCTCTTGTAGTATACACTACTCTGTCTTCAACTTGAATTGTCAAAATTAAATAAAATACGGTGGCATAAGATTTATAAAGCATATTATTTAGAATACACATTACCACAAATTGTTTTAAAGTGATAATCTGTGAAGTGATTTAGATAATCTAATCATCATCATGGAAGCCATTAAAAAGTCGATGCTCAACATGAAAAAGGAGAAGGAGATAGCAAATGACAAAGCGGATGCCATCGAAGCCATCTTTAAGGTAGCTGATGAGCGTCTTAAAAAGGTTCTAAAGGAACACACTGACCTGACGGAGTTTTGTCAAAGGTTGGAAGCGGATTATAAGAACATCACGGTTGAATTCCGGACTGCGGATAAACTGGTGGATAAAAGGGACAGAGATGTAACCATGGTGAGAACAATTGGCAGGATATTCAGATTAAATGACGTTTCATTGATTGCGGTTTAATGAGTGAAACAATAGTTATGACCAACGATAAATTTTGAATTTTCAGACTTCATTGCACGGAAACAATATAGCTCGAGATATTCAGGAAAAAGACGAGGTTTACGAAGGCGTGGAGAACAAGCTGAAGGACACAATGGACAAACTAGATAGTTGTTTTCGTCGGTCAGATGAATCGGGACGAATTAATCGAATGTTACAGTCTCGCGCGGCATCTGATAAAATTCGCTTTAAAGAGCTGGAAAAAATAATAAAAGACTTGACCACAAGAACGGAGGAAAAGGAGTACAAAACAGAGGAAAATATGGAAATCATCTCGATTTTTGAAGAGGATTTAGAATTTGCTGAAAATCGAGCTGCCAATGCAGAAATGTGAATAGATTTTTTAAACACACTAACATACAAGAGTTCTTAGAGTTTTGGGGAAATGTTACTACATTTCATACGAAGTTTTTGCCATTTGCCTTTCATTCATTTTTCTTGCCAGAAAATTGGTGATCACTTCATGAAGAACGAAACATTGTAGGAAATAATTTTAGATCATTGGAGGTGTCAGCAGAAAAGGTACTATTTTCACTAATTCGAATACTTTATTGTGACTGAACTTTTTCCTTGTGAATCATAATGTAACTTTGCTTTGTGTGTGGTATGTAGTCCCGACAGGCGGAAATTGAGTTTAATAAGACGATAGAGAGCTTGATAGCTGAGTGCAAAAGAAAAGAAGCTCGAGCCAATCAAGGGGAAGCACATGTTCAAAAGTTATTGGGAGAAATCGACGTCTTGTCATCGGAAATTGAATTTAATAAGACGATAGAGAGCTTGATAGCTGAGTGCAAAAGAAAAGAAGCTCGAGCCAATCAAGGGGAAGCACATGTTCAAAAGTTATTGGGAGAAATCGACGTCTTGTCAGGTACAGGTCTTGTGCCCGAGAAGTGGAAATTTGTTTAAATTACAGACACTCAATGAAATTGATTAATAATTTATTTATTTATTATTTATTTCAGGTCGCTTGAAATCAGAAAAGGAGAAAATGACAAGCTTGTCGTTTGAAATGGAAGCAACACTATCCGAATTTAAATAAAAGCGGCTCAACATCGGATACCATCTCAAGTTTATTATTCAACTTTTCTGTATAACGCAAAGCCTATTAGTAAAACTTTCCATATATTAATTTTAAGTTCCCTATGTTCGAAATTGATGGACGGGTAATGTACAAGATTAATATATTAACTACAACATTTCTTGGGAATAGAGAAAAATCATTGTGCATTATCTTCGACACGTTTGATAAGTTGGCATTAACCGAGAAAATTTGAACGCTTTACACGAGCGACATGTCCAGGCATTGGTTTCCAAATACATTTCTGTTTAAATGTAATTTTGAAACCCAAACCAAATATCAATAAGAGTTGTGAAATATTGAATATTATTTCTAAAATAATATAAAGGTTATTTTAAGGAACAACAAAGTTAGCTTCATGTCAGGAAAACTAATTAAAATCTCTACCACGTTGCTTTTGCAAAGCATGAAATTGTTAAAATGTATAATGTATACATCTTATTTCATAGAAACTATTTAATTAACCCCAAAGTAAATTTGCAGATGTCCTATATCTTACAATAAGTAACAATGACGGAATGATATTGCTTGCACCAATAACAATGATTCACTAGTTACTACAATAAAAATGAAGAATTAATTTCTTTTGGCACGAATACAAATAATGAGAAATGGAACAGAGGAATTTGTATTTGTGTAGGTATACAAAATTAATTTTCGAGTCGCAACGTTCTATAACAGATAACTAGGTATGCATAATATGGTTTCTCTTTTATCTAGTTCCCCAAGTTGCACGCACAGTTTTACATTTTGACGTGGCACACATTAAATGTAGGTATAATTTAAAAAAAAAGAATCGAAGCGATTTCTCAAGCGAGTCCCAACCCAAATAATCTTTCTTCGTTTTCGTTGCCGTTTCATTCAAAATTTTCTTTTTACACTAATTGTCTCATAATTCCCCAAAGTCACGGTTGCAAAGTAACCATGCCAGTTAGTTTGCTGACACTTTCTTCTTTCTTTCCAAAGACCTATCAATTCAGCGAAAATGTAATTTTTAACGTGCTACCGTACAAAAGGAATGTTTAGTATTTAAGTATAATGCAATGGTGCTCGGGGTAATGTGACAAAATACTAACATGTTTGTATTCCAACAATAGCAAAGGATAATTTAATAAATCATATTAGAAATTATTCTAAAGGGTAAGAAAAATGTTAATACATAAATAATTAATAACCTACGTATGCATATCTGCTTTTGCTTTTGTATTTAAATATGATTTTGAAGTCAGTGTGAGGATACAGTTAGAAGGATCTCTGAGTGGAGGCACACATCAAAAACCTTTTTCAATTTATGATTAAGAAAAATAAATGAATGCATAATATGTCCTTAATCCACATACTCTTTAGCTAGGACTGAGAGAAAGTTACAATATATTTCAAAATTGTGATTTTGAGTTACCCATAATATCTGGTTGACAAACATCCATTATCTCCAAGACTTGCCGTTGTTAATTTTCAACAAAGCCAACGTAACAGCACAATTTATCATTGCATCCATGATAGATAATGCCGTACGGAACTTTACCTTTCTCACACAAGCCAACTCAAAGCCAATTTCGGGACAAGCTCTAAGCCTCAGCTTATCTCGACGTGATAACAACTTATATTTCCAGTACTCCTGAAATCTTCTCACGTTTTGATTAGGTATTCCAGACAAAGTAACCAATAAAAAGTTGGCAGCCATACAGAAAAAGAAAATCACAGAGCAAGACAAGTAAAGAAGAAGAGGAAATTTTTTGTACATTACCAGCATCACGTAACCACCCCAACCTGTAGCCATAATACCCAAGCATATCAAGACGGTAAGGAATCTTCGTACTATCCAAGTTTGAGCTTGCAGGATAATTTGCAGGATTCGGAACATTTTTATGCAGCCGTCGAATTTCATCTTTCGGCATGTGATTTTCCATAATTGTCCTTCCCGACTACTTCTAGGTAATATAGGTAATATATTTCTGGAGAGAAAGATGCACGTTTCCAGCATGACGATGCAAATGAACAACATAACCGTGAAAACAATCGCAGCTCCTTGACAACCCAACCAAGAGTAGAACACGCAGCATGTCACCTTGACAGCTAAAATCTCTCTACAAGTTGGTTGTGTTTGGGGAAATATAACCTTCCAAATGCTCATAACAGTGACCTGTGCAGGATCATACTCACGAATAAATGGTATGGTGGCCATGAGTGTAGGAAATGCCAAAAATCCGACTAACATGACGTAAATACAAAGTTCTCCGTAGTTGGGCCTCCGATCTATACAACAAAAATTGACGTTCAATAAATTACAGTGCAATCTTCACAAAAGTGCTGTTCCAAGATTCCAGTCATATTGTTCACAAAAATAAAATTTACCTCGAATACTTGAGCCAGTTGATGAGTCGTCGCCGACAATTGTAAACGCTTGCGTGAGAACGTAGCAGGATTCAGGAACATGCTTATCCACAGCCCTGTGTGCTGTCCATGCAATGGACATAAGACAAGTAAAAAGTGTGTAATATCCCAGCTGTTCAAAATCCTTCATATTTTTCCAATTAAAGAATAGCCACCAACTTCTGATGAAAGAGAAACTCATAAGAAGTGTGTACTTGTTAGTACAAATAACGCCAGAGAAAAAGTGATAAGGAAATATTAGGTATATATCTGTTTTTATTTCGGTTTGGAAGATGACTTGGGTTTTGACGAACTTCCAGATGTTGTAGGTGAACGTTGACTTCCTTGTCATCTTTTTCGTTGTTTTGGTGGTTATTGGGATAAACGTTGTAAATTAAATAGGGTGGGCGCAGAAATCTTTGGACGAGGAACTGAACTCGAACAGAACCTTTCGTGAATTCCATATTTTTTTAAGATTTTTATGAAATATGTGTATACGTCGGTAATGTATCATAAAATTATTCAAATACGCCGTTATAGTACAGGATAGTTGTGACTTCTACTATTTTAGCAGGTTTTTTTTACTATTGTGGATTGATAATTTCGCTTGTGCATTTTGAATTTTTGAAAGTATTATTAAAAATTTCTGCAGTGTTTTAAAGCTAATCTTCAACATTGAACTAAAATAACATTTTCTTGAACAATATGTAATTTTAAGGCATTTATTTTGTGCGCAAAATTATAATTTTCAAGAGCAAAATGTTTGATGTTCATAATTTCTGTTTATTTCTAACTTTTGAAATGTCGAAGTAAAAATGGTTTTAGTTTAAGGTCGCATTTATGCACAACCCTCAGAATGCCTTTTATACTATTTGGTACTGTTCGCAATATAATTTTGGGCTAAACAAGAATTAAACGTTTGCCAATCTGACATTATAAGTATTTTGAAGTTTTCAGGGATGTCTTCCACCAATGCTAGCTTAGCTTCCATTATTCACCAGGGTTATTTGTTCAAAACAACTTTAATCGGTACGCGATGCTGTAAATTTTATGATGAATGATAATTATTACCGCTACCTGTGAAAGTACCGCAGACACGGGGAAGAACGCATGCAATTGAGTAGCGAGTTTACCAATTTCAAATCCAATCATGGTTTAAAAACATAAAATGTATTATCGAAATTGCGTGTTTAGAAACAAATTAAAATATATATCTCTCATACATTGTATATATCGTCGCTTAATTACTATAGGCCCTAAATCAAAAAGTGGCTAAAACTTAAAGGGCTGGATCGTGTAACTTTAATCTTGGCTTAAGCCAGGTTTACGACTGCTAAAATCGATCTTAAACCCGACTTAAGCCAGGATTAAAAGTTACACGATTCCACCCAAAGGGTATAATTCAAATTGTAGATAGAATTTAAGTCATGATTCATTTTTTGGGGCACTGTGAGATTTAGTCACCAAAAAATCCTTGTTTAATGGGTAATTTTTTGGTGCTAAAATCTCACAATGCCCCAAAAATGAATAAGGAATGAATTAAGGTTGTCTGTGACTAAATAATTTGTAAAGGAAGGGAAGAAGCCATTTCCCAAGAGGAAGTTAGTTATAGGAATTAATCAATGGATATTTACTGGTAACTACAAAAACACTGATAATTATCATGTTTAACCGAGAAGCGAGAAGAAAGACTAGCAGGAAAGTTGGAATATTCTAGAAGACTGGGTTATTTTTAAATTACGGAGATTATTCATTTCCGTTGTCAGATTGTTTTTATCATATTTCGTCATATTATTATTATTATCATATTAGAACTGGAAAAACAACTGAAGGTCTTTTCTGGCTGTACTTGTATTTTCGTAGAATCGTCGCAGTTGAAACTTTCAAGTCAACGTTAACCGAATTGTTATCATCTCATCAGCCTTGTGCAAAATGTCCCGGAATCAATTTTCATGTTCAAATTTACAAAGTTTTCTAATAGGAATTCTTCGTTTTTCTACCATTCCGTTACTACTACTGTTATTCACAACACAACAATGCCCTATTTCCTGTTTACATGAATCTCATCTATCAACCGAATTAGGCATCAGAGCTCTGAATTTAGAGCCGCAAACAAATATCAACTTATTTAATATTGGAAACTTGCACGTCCACTTAAACAAATTTCTCGATTGTCAACTGAATGTAATCAATTTTAAGGGACTTTCTCTACCTAAAGGAATTTTTCAACCAATTCTTCTTCTCAGATACTTTTCGGAAAAATTAAAATTATACCCAGTCGAATTCAAAGGTCGCAACGTAACAGCTCGTAGTCAATTTATAAATTCCAGTGATGGCTTAAACTATCTTCAAATGTTGGATAGCTACCGACTAAAAATGGTAAAATGGCTTTCCTGTTATGCGACTGTGTATTTGACGCCCCCATCATTTGAAGAAGATTCATCGTTTTATTATATTTTGTCTCATCTGAAGACAAATCCAGAGTTTCAGTTTGTACTGAAGGAACCAAATTGGATCAACACAGAGTTCAATTTCGTTTCACAGCGCGAACAAATGTATGTTTGGGGTAGTAGACAATATTTGATACTTGTAATGAGGCCAACGTACGAGAATGATAAACACAATATCGAATACGACCTATCTTACAGAAGCTGGATTCTCGCTATGCTTTCCCATCCACGCATGCCGATTGTTCACAAATATTTTGTTGTTTGGGAAACAAAATCAGTAGACATTCCAGTTGTAGAAATTGCAAAAGTGTACGCAGTTTGTTTTCACTGTAACCCTTGTACTCCTATGAAACTTGTCCTGGTTTCGGAAAATACAGAGAAATTTTCCAATTTTAATGGTTACACCCACAAAATTCACATATACAGAGGAACTCCGCCGTTTATCTCTGTGGTTTTACGGCGTAAAATGAATATACGAGATTATAACCGTCCAACATCTCGATTGGATCTGCTAACACAAATGAAAAATCCAAACGCCTACATTTCCGGTGGACTACGTAATATTCTGGATTTGCACTACATTTCTCTATGGATTCCGGAAAATATTACAGTGACGATTTTACCAAATATTGGCAAAGATCACTTTGTCACGAAAGATATATTTTGGGGAGATTGTGGGAATGTCAGATACCCTGCTATTTTACGTCCTCATGTTATAAAGTTTACGTCAGACCATTTTGGACAATTGTTGCATATTTCCACCGCACTTCACCGACCTCAGATGCGGTTCATAAGTTGCCATCCAAAACCAAGTGAGTGGTGGCGCGGTTTAACCAAATTGGTGGACGCTTTTGATGCATTCACATGGCCTTTAATATTTTTAACGATTCTGGTAAGCTCTACTGTTGCCTGTCGATGCAGATGGGTAACTCCTGAAAATCCAGGAAAAAAACAGCAGGACGAGTCTGTTTTGAGTCTAATTCTTCGCTACTCAGGTTTGTTTGTAGATCAGGGTGACAACTTGTTTCATGATACAGCCCGATTGAAAAAACTATCCATTGGGATTGTGTTTTCGATGCCATTAACCCTTTGGACGTTAGGAAATGAATACAAAAGCTACAGCATCAGCGACGTCACTGCGCCACCAACATATAAGCCGTTTGACACTTTTGAGTCCCTTGTATCAAACAATTTTACAACCTATGTGATTCCCAAATTATTGACTTCTGGCGAACTAAACAGTTATAAATTTTCCGGATCCTTTGACTTTCATCAAGAAAATGGCCACGAAGCATTCCCCATAGTTTCCAGATTGTGGCTAAGCTTAATAAGAGCCCAAGCAGAATTTGGGAGAGGTGTTACAAGGCTCTCAAAAATGAAACTGCCAAAATCAACATGGTTTTATATCAACCATTCAAGCATCTTCCCAGCAGGCTTTAGCATGGCAAAAAGCAGCATATTTGAGAAACACATGCTTCGTTTACTGGTTGTTCCACACATGACAGCGTGTAACAAATCTGCAGCAATAATGAGAGATGAAAACTCGCAAATACTATACTCCGTTATGAAGCAGTCAAACCATCCTGTTTACTTTGGGAAAGATGTTGTTCATGAAAGGGTGGAAGGTTACCGGCCAGTTCATAGTTTTCCGGCGAATTTAGTTTCACGTTCAAAGTTTCTATTTCAGGCGGGTATTATGCAATGGTGGAAACAATTTCTGAACTACGTGCTCATACGAACGAGTCACCCACAATACTCACTTATTAAGTACGTGGAGATAAGCTCAAGGAAAGTCCGTTTAGGGAACAACGAAATTCGTATAATTTGTTTAATTTTAGCCACTGGATATTTGTTAGGTTTTGTGGCATTTGTTGTTTATGAGCAAAAAACTTCAGTTCTTGAATTTGGTAGCGGATTTACAAACAACTGGTTCCTAATACTGAGAAACATATTGATCAAATTGTCCAGGTTAAAAGGACTCTTCAAAAACTCAAAAACTGATTGTTGCAATAATAGAAAGTTATGCGGACGTTGAATTATCCTTAAATATTGTAGTAATAGAATACTATTGTAAGCTGTATACTACTATATGCCATTCATCAATAAAAAACATTTTTGGAATCACCTTGTGTATGTTTTGTGGTTTAAACAATACTTTCTGAAATGAGAGAACGTTTTTTCTATTTTTTCCCCAATAGTTTAGGTAAAATAAAGGACATTATAACTTTTAATAATATTGTTTTATTTATCACGGTTAATATTACTTTCTGGTGCTGAAGTGTTTTTATAGTTTCCAGATACTAGAACTAGAAGCAATTATATGATGAAATTAGTTGTAGTTTTTTGCTGATTGTCGGCACATCTAAAAGTTCCCGAAGATTCTGTTCGATACTAAAACCAATTTCTTCTTGGATCGCATGTTTTTCTATTATCATATGTCAACCACACTACTTATTTACCATACCATGTATGTATTTATAATAAAACACATTTTTATTTGTATATAAAACTAAATGCGTAACGTAAATATTGGGCTAAATAGTGTATAGTAAACACAGTAGTGATTATTTCAATAAAACACCGCACCGGCATCATTTCCGGATCCTTTGAATATCACCAAAAATTGTGGAGTGATATAGCCTTTTTAAATGATCCCAAATTGGGAATCCTAATTAAAAGTAAAATGCTAAAAAGTATAAAAAAAGTAGTGTACCAAACCAATAACCTACTGTTAGAGAGAAAAATAAGAAGTAAACACTCTCCACATCGTCATTTTTGAAAGTGAAAAAGCCAGTTGATGTTTAAAGAGCATAAGCAGATCAATTTTAGTTGGTTCGATTGCTTACAATGACAAAAGTTTTTTCATATTTTGGATGCAAACCTATTGTACATTTATCTCAATGTCCCTTATTTTTATACTTACCGTCGTAAAGGTATAACAAATCTTTGGTGTAACTGAACAGACGAAAATCTACAGATTTATATAGACGCTTTTATCTAGATAAACACTATTTAAAATCATCACCGTTTCCTTGATTAGTATCCTATTTACATGAGTAACTGCTGCAGTAACTCCAAGAGCCACCTTTCGTTGTGCACCAGTTATAAGCGGATTCCTTGTTTGATGAAACTCCCCCTCGTAGGTCGCAGGCAGTGCTACA